>JAODJW010000043.1:7104585-7114656 GCA_026777045.1 Hyperopisus bebe
CCAGATCCAATCCCCCATGTGCAGCCCTGGCCTTGTACCCCTCAGCGAGCTCATCTGGTAGCCCGGGTTGCCATTTGCCAGATCCAATCCCCCTGTCGCCATCCCCCACCCCCTCACGCCCCTACTTACGTGCTGGGGCTCATCCTCAGCAGACATGGCATTGTTCACGCACAGGGCCTCCAGGAACTTCTGCTTCAGGATGATGTAGCGGAACCTGAACGGACATGCTGAGTGTCACTCGAGGGACCTTCTGCTGGCTGTATATTACCAGTGCTTTCCACCATAACAGGATGGAAAAGAAACTTCTAACAGTTCCCAATCCTGGTGGGGACACAGTATTTTTTAGCTTTCCCAGTTCTATACAAAGCACCAGAGATCCAACCACTGACAGTGAAAGGCTGAAACTGCATATATGTACTTGACCATATGCATGTTCTCTTGTACCAGTTTAACGGCATCTTACACTTCCAGAGACCGCGTCCTATACCAAGAACATAGAGGACAGAAAAAAATCAGATGTCGGTCTTGCTCTGCCCCAAATATTAAGGATACATCCATTGTATCCACACCGAATGAGTTATGATTAATTAATATGATGATTAATTGCTCCTCAAGTTCATTCTGGGAAGGCAAGTTCACAAGACCGGTCTTGCCAAGACCGTGAGTACGGTTTTTGCGTTCTTGGTACTGAGATTCCTCTAATGTGTAATCACTGCAACTAGTACAAACAAGTTTAATGTTCAATAAACACAACGGCCCATCACTGCCAGAATTTTGTCTCACTGTTATTAAGGGTGTGGCTCCCACACATAAAAGGTAGCTCTTTATGGAATTAAGAAATGATGAAGTCGCCATTCCCCATTTTCAGACACAAATATAACATCTTCTGAGGTGAAGTCAACTTGCCTCTTTCTGTCAAATTTGTCCATACACTCCAGAGGCTGAATAAACTGCAGAACTTCATCCCACTGGCCGTCAAGGACCAGCTGCCTGGGAAAATAAAAGAACAGAATGGCTTGTAGTTAAAGACGACGTCACCTGGGACTGCAGCTGTGCAGATCCATCTCCCAAAAAGCAACAACAGTAACTACCTCTATCAGTGCATTTTTAGAATTTAACGTGGAAGGAAAAAAAAACAAATCCTGTCCATACTCATTCATTACTTTTCTGAATTTCACCTGTAAAATCTGAGAGATGCATAAAGCAACAGTTCTGGTCTAGATTATCACAAAAAAAACTGCTGAAGACTGAAAATATAAACAAGTTTCCCAAAACATATACTGTATTTCAAGCAACTTCTTTTTACTGGTCATTTTCTAACCAAATATCTACAACATGAAACCACAGACTGCTAAAAAAGTCAGCCTAGTTTTCTGGAAAAAAAAAAAAAACCATCACTGTTCATTAGGGAAGGAGAGTGCAGTCTCATGTGCGTCTCAGATCCAATGGCGTGTGCGATGTTTAGCGGCCGAATACAACGCTGCAGGGAGGCCGCAACTGACTAACAGCTGTGGCAAAGACCTCCTTGATGAGGGGTGTTACCTTAGGAAGAGCATGTCGTCGGAATAGAGCCCGTTGATCACCCCGCTCTCCTTCTCCAGGGCCAGCATACTGATGTGAAGCTTACGGGAGTTCAGGAAGTCCAGAATCACCTTGATGATCTCCACCTCCTTGATATTAATGGTTTCCTCGGCTGTCATGGCGTCAGCTTTAAACGACCTGGCAGGAAACGTACGAAAGACGAGAACTTACATGAGACCTGACAGGTTAATAATGGAATGAGCGCAAATGTTGAGAGTATATGAATCCAAGGATATCAGATCAGGTCTGGTGGACGACTTGAGTGACTTCCTACTGCTTTGAAGCACAGCAAGGAAATAATTTCTGCAGAAACTTTGCTTTTACAAGTCTGGTGCGACATATACCATCTGCTAATTTATTATCATTATCAAATCAATCTGTACACCTTTAAACATTTATTTTAGTAATATTACAATACTCTGTTTTTCAGCATATTCTATTTCTATACTTTTACATGTTTTCCACTCCTCATTTACTTGTTTTGTGACTTTTATGTAGGTTTATCTGTGCTCGACAAACTCTGTTGTATGCAGGATTGTTTCCCTATTGAATCAATAAAGTTTCTTAATCTTATTAAACATGAAGGTGTCAAGGTTAGTAATAAGTAATTGCTTTAAGGCATATAAAATCCAACAGCACTCTATGGAAACAGCTCAAAGTGCTTCATAATGTAAAAACAAGAGACACACAGGACCAGGGAGTTTGCCACACGTAAAGTATTAAAGAGGTCAAATAAATTAAGTGGCATCACAGCCAGAACTAAAATTTCTGCTTCAAATTTTGGGGATTCTCTGCCTTATTCATTTATATATCGCTTCGAATATGATACCGAAGAGGACTGTGCATTTACGTTTAAATTGCGCAGACTTTATTGTATTTCTATTTGTACCCCGAAAATGACCAGAGCGAAGTTCATAAATTACGTTAATCGCGGTATTAGGATAATGCACCTGCACCGCAAAAGCATGGATCACTGGTGAGTGCCAAGGGTCTTTAATTCATTAATCACAAACCACCTGACAGAGAGCTATCAGGACACTGAAATCCGGCATGGGGTGAAATGGAGATTTCATCGGTTTATATACCATTTCACCCCGAACAGGACTGGAATCAAACGACCCATCCCCAGCCACGAAAAGGCGAAACCCATCACCACGATACCTTTAAAATGAACAAAAACGCCCTGGCAGCAGCTCCCTGGTTAATACGACCACAGAGCTGAGAGCACGGCAGCTGTCAACCGTTTACCAGGTCCGAGGGCATCATCATTGTGGTGGACGAGAGAGAGAGAGGTGGGCAGGGGATGGTGCAGAGAAGCAAGCGAGCATAAGGACGCGCTCAGGATACATTTACTAGCAGCTAAACAAGGCGAAGCTCAGCCCTCCGCCCTCAGCCAAACACGCCATACGTGCAAAGCGACCAGGGGACCGGTCCGAGAGATATCAAGACCGGCCGGGGATGCAGTTCGCGGAAAGAATCGTTCAGTTAGCAGCGGGACACGCATCGGCTAACATCAGACAGCTACCTGCCTAGCTTCCCGTGCTAGTCTGCGAGCTAGCGTTAGCCTCCCGGAGAGCGGCCGCCCGGACGCCGTTTAAAGCCTCACCTTGTCGCCTTTATAAATACATTAACTGCGGGTGGCGGTCTTCGGTTTTGCTTGTGCGGCAGATGTTCCACGCTGCTGCGGCGCTCACGCTGCGTTTTGTATTACGGACTGTCGGTTTGTTTCCCCCGTCTTTTTTGTTTTGGGTTGCCGTCTCCTCCCACCCAGCCTCTGCGACCCGGCCTCCGGCTGTCAGACGGGATCACAGCGATCAGCCAATGAGACGCCGGCAACGCGCAGCGAGCCGCGCCCAGGACGCGGGAAGGATCCGGGCCGGCCTGCGCGAGCACTGCCTGTCGCGATAATCGCGTGCGGGACCTCACGGGTCTGTCGCGAGGAACGGCGGGCGTGGCCCCGGGCCTGTCGCGATTTGGCGCGTTGCTGGAGTTGGGCGTTGCGGCGATGCGGTGGCCCGAAGCGATATTGCTGAGAGCCGAGGGCGTGTCCCGAGAGCGGAATCGTCTCGGATATCCAGTATCTGAATGCTGTTACCAGTGGGTGGGTTTGTTTAAAGCAAGCAGTTGGGCATTGTTTTATGTGTGTATATAAACAAACACAAACACACACGTACGTGTTATATAAAAATCCTTGACTGCAATAAAAACTAAAAATGCCAAACGTCTTGAATTTTGTTTGGTTATTAAGATTAAGGATGGGTATGGATTAAGGTTCTATTTTTTCATAGAAACGAATGGATGGTCCCAACAAATATATGAATACAAATATGTGTGTATGTGTGTATGACGGTGCTACAAATTCGTATATGATAGTTGTAGTTCCTGCTAAATAAAAGACCATGTGCATGCATCTAGTAGTGGTAGCATAAAAGGAGCAAATGGAAATAAAGGATATCACTGTTGATTAAAATTGGGTAGTTTATCAGAGTTTATTAATTTAACCACCTAACATTTTCCTTATGTTGGAATTTCATTATGAACAACTAAATATAAACTAAATAATTCACCCCCTTGTATTTGCTATAAACAAACAAAAAAGTACACAAACGCACATTACTGAGAGTCATACGAATAGTGGAGGCCATGCTTGTTTTTATTCAAGTCAAAAAAAAAAAACACACATGACTTGAGCAATATGTTAACAGGTTACTGCACGGGGGCTGTAGAATATTATATTTTTATGGCAAAACAGGACGTCACACGGAACGATACTCAACAGCATCCATTTACAACTGCTAGCTATTCATCTTGGCTTTAAACAGCCAAATAAGACCATGATAACAGTCAAACCTCTTTCATACAATGAAACTTCAAAGGCATCATTTTCTTTCTGATTTCTGCCAGAAATGCATTTGTAACAGACCTGTAAAAAGGAACATTTATTTTTTAAAAATAACAAAATAAACAATTTGTATAAACTGTCATTTCTGATCCATCTGTTGCAACCTCAACACCTTATAAAAGGGGTTAATTTGGGGTTGGAAATAATTGACAAATAACTTGAGAACTATCATGTAATGTCATATACATTAACATATATAGATATACCTGTTATTTTTCATTTTGCTGGACTAATGGCACAAACAAATGCATCTATTGCGGTATATTTGTGACACGGTTTCTAAAGGGGCACCTGTTCAATGCAAGGTGCATGGAATCATCTGTTTCAGACCAAAGCAGATACAAGCATGTTTATACAGGAACAGTCATCAGGGAAAATCTGAGCACAAGCATGGCTTGTTTTTGCAGGTTTTATAGGCATAATGCAGAGGAATGTTACCATACACCAATTAACCATGGGAATTTCTGTAACACAAAACTCTGTTCATACTATGAGACGCACAACAGTAATTTTTCCCTACACCAACTAGAATGAGGTTCTGAAAATTTTGGATTAATTTGTTATCGCAAAAGGGTCTTTTACATAACATGCAGCTTTTCTCTAGATTTACTTTAAAACTTTGTAAAAGTGCATTTTTGTATCTAATAGATTAGAAATACAATGTATTTATTTAATCTATGATTTAAAATATGTAGTGCAATACATACAATGAAATCTTCAGCCATAATTTATAACAGGGTATTTGAAGATTTAGTAAGTCATTTTCCAATTAAAAATCAGATTGTGAATTATGCTGATATGACCGTATATAGTATTTGATCAATTTGATTATTCTCTACTTGTTTAATTTAGATTTTTAAGTACAAAAACAAGTTCCCCATAATTTGTAGTCTTTCAGTTACAAGTACATCATGTCCATGCAAGTAATATGAATAATCTTTGACCAATTATTTAAAAAAGAAAAAGGCAACTGTCATATATATTGTTTTTTTTTTGTTACCAATTATGTACATATAACTACATTAAAAAAAACTTTTTGTTTAAACTAAAATGCACATTATGATGTACAAATCAAAATCCAGAATGGACCTGGATTCAAATAATCTTAAGTAAAAGGTAAGTCTTTTCAAAACATACACAGTGCAGAGCACAAACTACCCACATCCCACTGAATCTTGTTGTTATAAATTTATTTGAAAAGACCATGCTATAAAAAGGACACAAATGGTATATAAATAAAACAATGTCATGGTTAAAAGCCAAATAGAATACTTCATATTTCAATATTAATCTACACAGCTCAAATGAAAGCACTGATGGCAGAAATATATATTTTACCAATAGTTAACAAGTGATATTATGTTCAGCCCCACAAATCTGTACTTTGATTTACAGGATTAAGCAAGTGAGTCACTAATTAAACACAATGTTTCTGTGGTACCCATGAATCACTTGTTTTAAAGCTATTTACAATTTCAAACTAGGTCACATAGTCTAATTCAAGATTTGCCTGCATATACAGTACATTGATTTGAATCACTATCTGATCCAAACATGTTACAAACCTTTTAAACTATATTTTTGTATCTTTTATCCTAAACTTATTTTCTGTTACATTGATCGGTAAATACAATGAATGTGTTCAGAACAGTATATTCTAAGTATCTTCTAATTTCTTTACATTATCTTAGGTTGGTCAAGGACAAGATCTAGCTCAGCTATTTGCCTGGAATACAAAATGTTCTATATACAGTCACTGAACCACTTGTCGCTATTGAAGCATATACAATGTAGAGGCAATGTTTCCTATAGTAAAAATAAATTAAAGTCTGTTGCCAGTTTCCAGCAAATTGGTTGTATTTCAGTAGTGATTTTCCATTCTGCGTAAAGGCAATGTTTCCAAATACCAGTGGAAGGCGCCATTTCCACTTTGCTTCCGCACAGAGTCTCAACTGATCATTTATATTGAAATTTTGCACGACAATCACAAAATCAGAAGCCAGCATACAGGAAAGCATACAAATGGGATAAGCTCACAAATGCCTGGCTGCTGTCAAGTACGAATCAAAACAAGCATAAGGCCACAAATGTTAACGTATGAAAATTTTACCTACACAGACAAATAACATTCAGTGCTTCTGTGTACCAGATCATGTGACACTCACTCCCTTTCTTTTCAGCACACAGAGAACTGCACACATGCACACATTCAAGGCTTTATTAAAATCACCCAGTTGTCCATGGTTGGGTGTGTTGAACACCTTAGTGATTTTCATTTGATACTACCTAATGGTGATGGACATTCCAGTTGCGCAAATCCACATCAGAGTTCTGTTTCGGCTGAGAAATAAAATACAAAAATAAATGAGGAAATGTAAGCAAGAAGAGGTGTGTGTCTGTCAGAAAAATGGAATTGTGCCTAATCCAAAAGGATATGTACAGTATGGTATGGTGTTGATTGGGAGTGTCCCAATTAAAAAAAAAAATAATAATAATAATAAAAAAAAAAAAACCCTTGTTAAGTTCCACTAGGACTTTGTCGAGAGAACTTTCTTGGGAGTTCCTGGTTTTTTGGTTTGCCACAGGTGGCTGTAGATGGTGATGGCGTCAACGCTGGCAGACATAGTTTTGGCAGGGATATGACTGAACTGCTTCCGGTCAGAGTTGTACTTGTACAGGCCCTCGATCATCTTATGGGTGATGGTCTTTGGTCCAATGCCTGCCAGCTTGGTGATCTCCTCCGTCTCGGGGCAGTACGTGTACACGGATCGAAACTGGCAACCCGAATCTCGAAAAAGGATCAGGAAGTTGTTGGCTTCTGATTTCTCCATCTCCTGAAAAAAATAATGATATATAATATATAAGTTATATTATAATTCATTTCACTGCAGCTGTCACTCTGCTGTTGGGATAAATGTCAAAACATAAAATCGCCAGAACTCTCTCCCACACATGTAAGTAAATTACAAGCTGACTTAAGACTGGGCCTCCTACCTCTAATATTTTGTTCTTTTGACCTTCGTTCACCTTCCCAGCCAAGCAGCAGTGGGCCAGGGCGTTCTGGATAATATGCTTATTAGACTTGGCACTGGGTTCCTTGTACAGCTTTGGTCCTGTACAGAGACAAACTCAAAATCTTCAGACTTCAAGGGGTTTCTGAATTTAATAGTGTACCTGTAGGCTACTGATAAGAAATCTTGATGAGCTTCACAACAGAAAAGGGAGCAAGTTGTTCTTTTGTTTTGTGAAACCATTTGTAACTACATTCATTCCACAACTGGAAAAAGCAGCATGGAAAATTAGTACTTGACTTGTACACTCATCAGCATGTGCAAGATACTCAAATATGTATCAAGTGACCCAAACCTGTGTACTCCGTGTTGGAAGCTACCGATGAGGTGGTAGAGCCATTCTCCCAGTCCTTCTCTCCGTTTCGGCTTCCTGAGCGGCAGGGGGAAAGACATCCATCTGCGGAGTCTGGTCTGGGTGTGGATTGAGGCAGGGCGAGGTGTGGCAGGCAAAGAAGCAGTCAGCAAGTACCGCGTGACGTCACTCTCCTCACCTCTGTGGTTCTAACGAGTCACATGATGCATTACACAAGTACAAAAAAGCTCATGCAGCGAAGGAAACAAGGCTGGGAAAGCAGTGATTCCCAATCCGGTCCTCGGGGACAGGAC
The DNA here is from genome assembly GCA_026777045.1 of Hyperopisus bebe. NCBI lineage: Eukaryota > Metazoa > Chordata > Actinopteri > Osteoglossiformes > Mormyridae > Hyperopisus > Hyperopisus bebe. The sequence continues at coordinate 7,112,746 of JAODJW010000043.1, forward strand.
TCACATTATGGAGCTGGGAGGGAGCAAAAACATGGACTGTCTGTTGGTCCCCGAGGACTGGATTGGGAAACACTGCGCTAGAGTTTTCTGAAGCAAAGCTTTGATGGATATGTTCAGAAGGCAGGTGACAGAGTGGGGTACTAAGCAGGTATGATGAAAATCTCATGGGGATTAGATGCGGTAAGCATCGGCTGTATTGCAACTTCAAAGCATATGATTTATATATGAAATGATGGAGAGGGATGCAAGTATATTGAGCTATTTTGGTTGTGTAGTAGAAGTGAAGGATTTTTAGCATTTTTGCGAGTTTTAAACAAAAAAAGAAAGAATTATATGAATTCACCGATCTATACATGTTCCAAATGTTTTTCTAGTCAGGGCTGCGGGGAAAGGGGTGAGTTTGGGTCTGGAGCTTAATTATCAATGTTTATTCAAAGTGTTTTTAAGATGGACAATCCTACTTAGAAAGAATGTACAGGGTCTAATTAGCAGGTCATACAGCTGTTCAGTATGAAGAGATTTGTTTGGTTGTCTATTTTTGATTCTTGTATTTAATCCAACATTTAATCTTGTATTTCATCCAAAGTAATGTACAGTTCCTGGAGAAATTTGGGGGTTAAGGACCTTGCTCAAGATCCCAATGGTGACATCACTCTGCCAACCCTGGGATTTGAACCAGTGACCTTCCAATCACAGACGCAGGATCCTGACCCACTGAGCAATAGTATCTTTGTGTTTAAAATGAACCACTGTAACATAATTATAGCTTTTTAAGAACTATAATTAAGAGTGACCAGCAGGTGTTCAGCTCGGTATATTGACATTATCTCAATGACAAAATCCCTCAAACGGGAAGGACAACAGCAGTAATGGAGTGACTTGGCTTACAGCAAAGAGACCAACCTTCCTTTTTTCACTTTAGGAGAACTCAGAAAGTAGGAGAAGCTGCCAGAAGCTAGCCTACTGCTCGAGAATATTCCAGAAAAAATGCGAGGAGAATAAAAAGGTGTGGAGAACAGACAATGTCAGTTTGTTTTTTTTTTTTGCTTTTAAGTCAAAACATTGTGAAGTCAAGAGTACAGAAGGTACTTCAGTTAGACATTCATGGGATAGTCAGTAACACACAGGACAGGTTACAGCACAAAACAGATACGACAATGTGCAAGTTGTATAAGACTGCATCTGAATCTGATCAGCGTTAAGAGAAAAATGGACTCTATAGACAGATTAATGAAAATTAATCAAAGATCAATTTTCGTTTTTAAATAAAATTGCTGCAACGATCAGCAGAAGCAAGTATTTCATTCTGACAAAATCTAAGCATATAAACTATGCTGTATTATCAAAACAGACAGAAATATTATAAATTCAACATACTTTAGCACACTTTCTGCAAAAGAAAGAAATGTTCAATAAATAATTCAGTACTACTGCTATAAGAGGAAGGTTCTGGAATCATTCCGTACTTCCATGAGAAATGGAGGTACAGCACTAAAGCCCCCTAGAGCCTAAACGAGAAACTGTGACACAAATAACCAAATGTTTTGTGGGAGTGTTAAGACTAAAATGGTAACTCAGGCTGGGCGGAGTTCTTACCTGGGAAGGACCCTCTCAGGCTGTAGGCTTTCGTTGTCCCTGAGATTGAGGGAAGCCAGAGAGAGACTTGAGACTGAATGGACACGAGGCCGTGAACCTGTATGCAGGACAAACACCATCACATCAGAACTGAGGGTTTGCTGAGCACCTGCGACGCCTGGCAAAGCACCATCACATCAGAACTGAGGGTTTGCTGAGCACCTCTGATGCCTGGCAAAGTACCATCACATCAGAACTGAGGGTTTGCTGAGCACCTCTGACGCCTGGCAAAGTACCATCACATCAGAACTGAGGGTTTGCTGAGCACCTCTGACG
>JAODJW010000043.1:7114756-7133376 GCA_026777045.1 Hyperopisus bebe
CCTGGCAAAGCACCATCACATCAGGACTGAGGGTTTGCTGAGCACCTCTGACGCCTGGCAAAGCACCATCACATCAGGACTGAGGGTTTGCTGAGCACCTCTGACGCCTGGCAAAGCACCATCACATCAGAACTGAGGATTTGCTGAGCACCTGCGACGCCTGGCGGCACCGCTCTTGAGGCACCATTGACTATAACGGTTTGAAAAATTTTGAAGGATTCAGAATTTGGTAAATATGCACAATTTCACAAGTGCTTCCCCTCCAAAAACACATCATCACATGTCAATCTCATATAAGCCCAGGTTTGAACAAACAATTAAGCCTTCTCCTGCTGTCCTAGACTACTGGTGATACGGGATATGGCTATTCGGTATACTGTATGAGAATCAGTTCTGAATTAAACACAAAACTATATACGATTGTATTAAAAAACATAAAAAGATTGAGGGTTTTGATAATATTTGGACATTGGTTGAATATCTATTAGTAAAGGCAACAATGTATGAACAGAATGATCAAGAAAATGGCTTGAATATTTGCAGAGTGACAAATGACCACTTGAAGTGAGTGTTGTTGAAGTGTACAGCAAAAGCGGCAGGGGTGGGACAAAGGAGATTGGTTGACAGCAGGGGCAGCAGGAGGAACTGAATGATCTCCTCGACGGGTTTACCTGCAGTAGCCTTGGCACTAGGCTTGGGAGACTCCATGACGTCTCTGTGTATGGATTTGGGGCGGGGCTTCTTCTGCTTGGCACTGAGGGGGCGAGGTTTAATTACACTGTCCATGTCCTCCATCAGCTTAAGCTGCTTCCTCCTGAGATACTCCTGCTTTATAAACTCCTTGCGCGCCTTCTCTTCCTCCTTCTTCTGCTTTTCCTCTTCCGCTTTCATTCTGATGGGAAATGATGACAATATTAATAATAATAATAACTGATACATTATTGACGGCACTGTTCTTCCAAAATACTGTGAAGAAATGATAATTATAACAATTGATACTTCATTGATCCCCGAGGGGAAATTGTCTTTACTCCTCCCTCAACTTGCTCTTTGTAGAGTAAGCTGTCTGTGAAGGGCAGACACCCATAGCACTGAGGTTGGGTTTGAACCGGCGACCTTCTGATTACAGGCACACAGGCTTCACCCACTGAGCCACACGCTGGTCCCCAAAGCTGCCCGTTTTGCCCCCCAAATCAGCTTAATATTGTTTACATTTGTACAAATGAACATTATCTGATACAGTATAAACACTGATATGATATATACGATGTATCCTTAGGTATATATTGTACCCATTGACTGAACTTTGGAATATATTCATCCACTCAGCCAACCATCTTCCATCCCAGTTCAGGGTTGGGGGGAGTTAATGTGAGGTCATACAGGAAGTGATGCAGAGGAAGTGGGAGGGGCTCACCTTTCCATTTCCTTCTTCTGCTCCTGCTCGGCCTCCTGCTGTTGCTTCTTCTGCTGCGTCTCCCTCTCTCTTCTTAGCCTCTTCTCCAGCAGCGCTGCTCTCTTCAGAGCAATGTCTTCCTCGCCCTTCATGTCATCCTGGAAACAGCAACACCCAGAGGCATAACGGCCTCACTATGACATTTCAAGCCCTTCCGCGTCAAACACGATACTTTCATCTGTGATTACTCATGCTTGAAAGCAAATGAACCCAAACCCTTTGTCAGATGCCAAACTACAGAATCTTTTGCGGTGCAAAATGTGTAAGTTACTCATGTACAATTTTTGAGAATCTTGTCAGCTGGTGAACTTCTGCAGAAAATCTTCTGCTTGTAACTTTAATTTAATTATTCATAAACTAGAATTATGACCTGAATCAGAGCCCTGCTGACTGTATTTTCTCAACATTCTGACAGGTTCCTCCCTTTAAACGCACAACTCATTACTCAGATGTAAAAGTGGATATGCCAATTCATTAACATTTTAAATTAGAGAAACCGAAGGAATTTAAATGACAATTTCAGTTGCAACCTGATGTGTCTTGTGTTTTGAATCCTAGCACATTTTAGCATGATCCCAGGCCACTGTGACCATATATCATAGTTCATATCTTTACCTTGAAAAAGAAGCCACAGCACATTTTCTGTTCTTCTTTGGAGACTTCTTCACCAGCTTCACTTTCATCCTTTTCTAGTCCCTGGCTGTCCAGTGGTTTGAGAACAGACAGTGGCACCTCTATCAAGTTCTTGGCAGTGGGACCAGTGGCTGCGGTGGGATTTGCAGATGGTATGACAGTGACGGTCTCTGTAACGGGTTGGGTTAACACTTCAGACACTTTGGATTCCTTGGGTTTGCTCCCTTCTCTTAGAACCACCTCTGCCCTTCGGTCCGGCTCTTTATGCTTTGGTTCTTTGGTTGGGGCAGGAGCTGGATCCACAGCTATGGCTGCCTGCGCTGGTGCCTCCGGTGCTGGCTGTTCATTTTTGGTGCTTTGTGTGCTTTCTTCAGGCTTGGGGTCCGGTCCTCTCGTGGGCCTGGAGTCGTGACCTAAGTACGTGTAGGAGGTGGTCTGGGTCTGGCTGGGAGAGAACTTTCGCAGTCTGGGAAGGCTGTCGACCGACTGCGGGGTATTGAGCATCCGATTGAAGGGGGTGATCTTCAGCTCACTCGGCCGAGGGGTCCTAGGGGTCCTGGAGTGAAACGATGCCGATTTCCTCTTTATGGTTGCTGGAGAGCGGTGGGCAGGTCGAGGAGACCCAGCAGAAGACAGCACAGGAGACATAGACCCCGTGGAGCGAGTGGAATGGCGGAGATCTTGCACTTGTTTCTGTGGAGAAGGTTGGGGTGGGGAGACGACCCACGACTGCTGATCCCTCATCTGCATGATGACCTCCTGCTGCTGGGCCAGTCTCTGCATCTCCACTTGTAGGAAGTTAAGTGAGGCATTCAGCTTCTCGATGGACTTGGTGTACTCCGTCATATCCACCTCGCTGGCGCTCTCATCGCTGGAGGACTTCATCCACGTCACCTGGCTTCGCTCCGTGTCTTCACCATCCAGTTTACCCTTCACAGGCTGTTGGCTGCCATTAGCAGGTGGTTTGTTGGGCTGGTTATCACCAGATGGTGAGTTACCCTCCCCAGCCCCTGCGTCATCCCTGAGTGGCGAGGTGGCACCCCCCTTCTTCCTCACCACATTCAGGAAGGCTGTCCTGCCCATCTTCTGCCTGTGTCTGGTAAAAGCCTCTTCTACTTTCTTCTTCTGTGCTTCAATGGCCCTCCGTTTCTCCTCCAGTTTCATCTTCAGATGGACCATTTCTGAGGCTAGCATTTGGGTAGGGTCTCGGGGAGACTGACGGATGGGACTCTCCTGAGCCATCTGAGCCCATGCCACCATGTGTGGGATATTAAGCTCAGAGCTTTCGGGGGTGGTCTTGGGGGAGCTGCTGCTGGTGCTCCGTCCCTCCACATGGTTCAGCTTTTTAAACTTCTGCTCAGCAAAGCTGGTCATCTTGACACCAGAGCTAGAGGAGGCTGTACTATCGGCGTGGGACCTCGCACTCATTGAACTGGGGCAAGGGCTCGTCATCTCTCGAGCCTTACTGACCCTGAGCTCAAAGTCGTGGTCCATGTCTGAGTCCAAGCTCACTGTGTAGTCCTTCAAGGATGAGTCCTCATCCAGGGTCTCCTGGATGTCTTCGGTGCGTACATGGATTCCAGTGTCCACCTCTGTTGAAACGGAGTCTGTGTCTGCTTCAGCACCTCGCGCTTTGGGGCACAAATCCCCCATCTCAAGGCCATGAAGAAAAAACCCATTATCTACAGCCTCCGCCTGAATGCTGCCTTGTGGCCTTTCAGAATCATGGATGATCTTTAGGGCCTCTTCCATGCTGGGCATGGAAAGGTTCCCATGATCATCTGAGACTTGGCCATTCAATAATCCCTTGTTATTCTTCGGTAGAGACCTTTCAGGCTGTCGTTCAGTGTTGGTACCTACTAGGTTCACTGGAAATTCCTCCTCCTCAATGCCTTCTCTCTCACTCTGCCCATTCACAGGTTGGAAGGAGAGATTCCTCTTCATATTCTTGGACACATGATTCACTTTGAAGCCCAGCCCATCTGTGCTGATGGACCTGGTCATGCCTCGGTTGGAGATTGTGGAGCTTTTTACAGTGTCCTCCCTATCAAAAGGAATGTCAAAGGATATCCCATGTGCAGATGATCTATCAGACAGAGGGACAGAGAAAACAGAACGAATCAAGATTGTGGCATGGCGTCATTTTAGCAAACAGCATTATTCACCTAGACATCTGATGCACACAATTTGTTCACTGACCGTTTTTCCTTAGGCCACGTGCCCACACAGCCATCCATGTAAGACAATGAGGTTGATCGTTTTATTATACCTAACATTACACAAGAATAGCACAAATCAGAAAAATCGAACATACACATAACAGTCATAGAAAACATAAGCAATACTTAAAGTGCACAAACATCTCAAATAGAACAGGGAAATGTCATTAATTGTCTCTTACCTGAAGTGGAAGTCTGAGGCTGGGCCCTAAGAGGCAAGCTTGCAGAGAGAAAGAGACAGAGGCTTTTCTAATTTCTGGAAGTGCACTTCAGTCATGTAGTAACTCATTACAGATATATAGTGATGCATAGAGTGGAAGCAGAACTGACCTTGGGTGTTCTGGAGGTGGGGGATTCTCCATAAAGCTTCTGTTGGTGGCATTAGAGATGGGTACTGAGGGTATTCCTCTCAAAGATGATGGTTCTAGCGCTGGAAGCAGATCAAACTTCGATTAGAAGCCCTTACAAAGTCATGGCATCTTCGAAGACTATTATGCTGCGCAAAGTGTGTCTGTTTGCTTCAGTGAACCCATACCTTCAGTGCGCAGCATCTGCGGCTGCACAAACGAGGGCTTCACAACTTCGAACCACCAGAACAGCTCTGCCATGAACACCAGGTAGTTGTTCTGGAGCAGAATATAGCGAAGAGAGCAAATTCATGTCAGGGCACAAAGCATCCACCCGTCCATCTTCTGTAACTCCATAACAAACCCACAACCCTGGAAGCATAAGATTACACTGCAACTCATTGCACCGCCTTGGTGCAGTGAGTAGCCAACAAACCAACAGCACGTATATATATACCATCATAAGGGCGGTGGGTCTAGATCAGGGTGGCCAATCTATTCCAGAAAGGACCGCAGTGTATGCAGGTTTTCGCTGCGACTCCTTAATTACTGTAGATTATTAATTAGAAGACTTATTGGCTGGAGAGTCCTCACCCTGGGTTTGAACAGCTGACCTAAAGGTTATCCCAAAAACCTGCACACACACTGGCCCTTTGAGGATAAGACTGCCCATCCCTGGTCTACATATTACTGTAGTGATGTTGTTGAAGGAAACCTTCCAAGAGGAATCTGAGACGATGCCCAGGCTGTATGCCTAATGTGATCACCACTAGAGGTCTCCGTGTGCTACAGTAAATAAACCTCTTAGCACAATTCTTACTGGATACCCATGTTGTATGCGCTTTGCATTGTTATAATTTCTTCTTAAGCACAAGGGCAAAAAACCAGAGTTAGTCATGCAAACAGTCTTCTGAATTTCTGCCTGACCCAGAGAAAAAAGAATGATGCAACTACAAAAAGTGTTTTTAGAATCTGATTATGCAGCATGCATTTAGGTTTATTTATGAGTTTTGATACCTCCTTCATGAATAAGAGGAGTACACTCCTTTATGAAAGATACAGAATAATCTAGGATGACGTAGGAGAGCAAATCAATCAACCAGAAACAACTACATTTCGAGTCTGTCCTGCACTATAAAAAACACATGGGACAACCCTTTTCTGCCACATATTTAGGAAACTTCCGAAAATATTTACTTTGGATTTGATGGATTTTAAGAGAAGTCTCATCCTAGATAAAGAAAAATAAATCAGACCAACATTACACTGAGCAGTTCAAAGAACAGACCAAACAGGCTTAAATTCTAGAAGTAAAAATATGTTTACTAATGTGAAATTGGATTCTCCTTTGCCCAAAAAACAACTTGAACTGGGGGACACTGTTGTCAAGGAGACCGTGAAGAAATACACACATTTAATGGTTTATGTACAAGAATTGCACCTTTAGGAGAATCAAGACAATCAAATGTTCAGTAGTTCACCTCTTTGGTTAAAAAAATGTTTTTTCTTTCATAGACATTTGAATCAAGTATCATAAAGAAGACTGCAGCCTAATGACTGAGTATGAGGTATGTCATCAAGACACAGATGTTAACTGCAGGGATCAGGGTCTTCAATGGAGACCCAGGAAGAAATATTTCCTTTTTGCAATGCGACCAATCAGATCATCTGTGATGTAAGCAGATTCCTCATATGGTTTCTGTTTATAGCAGCAAGGCTTAATGATCTATTTTTCAACAATGGGGCCATTTAGACCTCCAGCTGTATGTGTGATCGTAACCAAGAGTCAAGGCTAGCACAGTTTATGCTAAACTACTGTATCCATCATGGAGTCTAACTTTCAACGTGTGAGACATGTGTTACGGATTGCATGAAATACTCGTAGCTGTTATGACACGGTTACTACTCACAGCTGTACTTTGAGTGGGATTCTGAATCAGATACTGTTTCATGACTGACAACGGTGGCTGGGCGTCTCCCCCAGGAAAACCACTTTCCCTTAAGCTTTGATGGAGCTTTTGGGTAAACAAAAGCTTTATATAAAAGAAAAGTAGATGGAACAGGGTATGAAGAGGCTACATTAAGTTCAGAGTTCTGCTAATGAGAATGGTACAATACCAATGAGTCAGGGCTCCAGTTCTGAGTTAGAATTAGAATGTTGGCGTGCATTATGACTATGACCACAAGCATTTGCATGATTAAACCATTGTGTCACCAAACGCATGCAACAGAATAAAAGTATCAAAAAGAACAACATCTTTCTTTTAGAAATGTCCTAAAAAAGTAAGATTGACTACTTTTGATATTAATGCTGCACGCCATAGCAAACTGCATCGACAAAAGCTTTGCCCAGGATACGATCTAACAAGGCCTGGAAACTCGCCATGTCTGCTGTAGAGTGCTGCTGGGCTAAGAGGTTCTCATACTCAAATCCCCCCACAACCCGATTTTTTTCCTTGGCTACAAAAGGGACAAGAGTAGGTTATTTTTTTACAGAAACACTCTGACTGCCTCACACCCGAATCTCGATTTGAGCAGAAGCCAGGCCTTCACAGTTGGGGGGTGGGGGGGTGTGATGGGTGAAGCAGGGGCTGATCAGTCAATGGAAAAAACAAGGCAGCCAACCCCCATTTCCATCTCAATGGGCGGGAGTGGGGTTCATTTGCCCACAGCACTTGTGTGTCCAAGTCCAGCTTATCGACAGTCGTCTCCACAGTGAGCTGTCTGACTGGAGACTTTCATTCCAGGCCTAACGAGAGAATTTCTTCAGTCTAGAGCCTCATTATAGTAGCAATGCCTAGATGCTGGAACTATAATGAGAGTCTACAGTTGACAGTAATATAATGAGACACACAGTTAACTGGGGCTTCTTGCGTCCAGTCAGTGCATAACTTCACCCGGCTGTGAAGCACAAGAACTGTCCTTTTTGCAGTATGACCATGTTAAGAAATAGTGTATGCTATTAGAACTCTTTATTCAAAATCATTTTCACTCCTTCCATCTCACAGGCAAAGGTAACTGCTAAGAAGCCATGTCAGACATACAACTGAGATGAATGCAAGTTCTGTTCAACTATCATCAAAAATGAACACTGAAGTGTTATTAGCTGTGATAGAAAAACCCTCTGCAGGAAATGTAGGTTAGGGACCATCTTGCAAACAGAATGACGAAACTGTTGATGACTCATTGAGGAAGAAAATACCAAGGCTTTCCTCCTGGCAAAGAAACATGCTGCAGGCTTTGTGGTTCTAGGAACCCGTGACTCATGATTCACTGGCCAGAGCTGCACTCAGGTTAGAGCTCCTCTACAAATGCAACATCCAGACTCATAAACCCAAACCTTCAAGCTTGAGAATCTCTCATTAACACATCCCTGTGTGAGGATGCCAAGCTCACCTTAATGGACGAGGAGGCGTAGACCATGTCTTCGAGGGTGAAGTGGCAGCATCGGTCCAGGTTATCCCCACAGAAGTCCTGAATCAGCTGGAGGTTGTACAAACTGTCCGCCAATGACATGGTCTCCTTCAGGCATATGTCTGTTAGGCAGGAGGGCAAGATATACCCCATAATGTCATCACTACTTTGGAGACTAGGCTTTTCCTCCCACTACTATACAACACTTGCAAGACACAAAGAAACTAACCAAACAAATATCTGCTGCATGGTAAAACTACACTCTTCTCAACAGTACTCCAGTCAATACCTTACAGGATAATTCCCAGAAGCACACAAACACCTCTTATATACCTGCCATGTAACGACTAGCCTTTGTCTACTTGCATTCTGGGAAATTTCATTAATGGCTAAGTGACAAGGTTAATCTTATCCCTGTTTACCATCTACAGTGAAGGATTATTTAACTGTAGTAAGATAGACGCTTGACTGTGCTTAGCACTTGTTGTTGCCTTACAGAGTCCATTGGACCACATTACTATTTTAGGAAAATCAGTGGGATGCGCCAATTTTGCAAAATGGGCAATACTATTTAAGTACCGATCCAAAATGACAAATGTCATATCTATTCTAGGTTTTGCAAATACAATAGACATTTCAGGCCAGGTGTCATGCTGGCTACCAAAACAGCAGCCTGCAACTCAACGCTCCACTTACTCAGTCCATACCAGTATAGCAGCTACTAGCTGCTCTCCTGGTCGACAGAAGCGATGCCATACCTTCCAGCTTCACAAGATCCGGGCAGTAGAAGTGGAGGAGTGCAGCTATGGCACAGCCATCTGCAGTGTCCTTCAGCAGGTTGTCCACCAGGGGGAGACATGGGGCTTGTCTAAATATCGTCTGCTCTTTCCTGTACCGAGCCTGTGCAGAGACAAACACCGGGTGAAAAGACACTCATAAGCGAGCCCCCATCACACTCAGCGAACCCTACACACTTACAGCACACACCCACACATATACGTAACTATAGACAAGTTTAGCTCAGGAAATAGCTCCGGAAACACGGAAGGATTCGATTGGACAGACAAACCAGAGCAAAGCCACATGCAGAATATATGCTCCTGGTGCATTTTGGGATTGCAGGCACTTCTTTTGGTCTCTCGTCCTGTCATGCAGCTACTGAACCAGTTTTGATTTGTGCTGTACGTCCACCTTGGCAGAAACTCAAGTACGGAGACCTACAGAGGGAGTTCCTGTTCCAGGCCCGTCATCCTCCTCACCCTTGCACTTAGACCCAGCAGAAAAATGCTAAATGCAATAGGGCTTAGTTTTAATAAGTACCATGGCTCCACCGTATAACTGCTGATTTGGTGAAATAACCACATTTTGTTGATTCAATTCCGTGTGCGTGGCTGGTGTGTTTTAAATCACTCACGTTATTCATATCCCGGTTTATTAAATTACCATGGTGGTCCATTCATTCACCTCCACCGAATGCTGCTGAATGAAACCCCTTTCTGCAGATCACGGAGGCCATGATTTCATATCTAATAGCACATACTGGGTCAAGTGCCAGCAAACACATTTGCATTGTGATATGCATCACCCCAGGGAGGACTACATTAAAGTATCGTTCTCAGTGCGGTCAGCAAGGTTCTTCCATACTCATATGCGATATTATCTCCAAACTCCAATTATGTCCTTGACAAAACATATTAAAACACAAAGGTTAACTGAGAATGCTGAACTACAGCTCGACTGAAGTGGAGTGAGTGCTTCAGAAAAATGAGAATGGCGCACTGACTGGGCCAGCACTGTACTGGGTTAGGAAGCATACATTATTTATTACTAGGGACATCAAATTCATTACATGTTGTAAAACTTGGGGTGGAATACTGTACCATTTAAACTATGCAACACATAAGCAGTTATAGGAGTTGGATGGAGAGCCTGATGTTTAGATTTTAATATTTTATTCATATAACTGAAAAGTGAAGTCATTCATTTTTAAAAAATCCTGTAGCAAAAACACCTGAGGAAACTATTTCAGGACAGGCGCTCACGGACGTCACTTGAAAGGCTGTCTCTAACACTCATGGGAGTTTTGCTAAGACAAAAATGTTCTGAGGACAGAATGGAAAAAAATTATTCAGAGAGAGAACCAATCAGATTGTAGTGGAGGTGGGCCCAAGCAACTTCAGGAGGCGGGACCAACCAATCAGATGTCTTGCCCTGCTCTGAACAATTTTGTGTAAATAAAACCCCCATAAGCGTTTCTAACACACACTGATGCAAAATTCAAGGTTAATGATCCAGAATGCTAGTGGCTGTAGAGTTGCTTACAATCCCCATAGAAATCATATCGCAAATATGTCTTGGTGAGCCTAGGAAGGGATAAGTGGCACAGACGAGGGTTAAAACATAGTTCTTAGAGTTGGACTTGCCTCTATGCCTTGATCTAGGACATGCATACCCTCATGTAAAGTTAATAGGCATTTGCTAATCTACAACTGATGCCAGATCAGAATTCAGGAGCAACTTCACCCTTTTCCCCCCCAGATGGAACGAGCGCTCATGTCTATGGTAGGCTGCATGCTTCTTAAACACAGAGGAGGGATGATGAACTTACAGGAACCAGTTTCCAATACCATTTGATTGGAGACTTCGGCCCAGCAAGCAAGTGGTGCAAAAACAAGAAAAATAAATAAAACAATTAAAAACAAAAGGTGACAGAAAGAATAGGAAGAACCATCAGCATGAAATGAACAAGCCAGTCTCTATCTGGGCATCTGAGAAGAGCCCCGCCCACAAAGCCACGCCCCCCATACTTAACCCAGCCAATCTACCTTCGTGTTCCAAAACCTACACAAGGCATTTCATTGTCAGTTCATTACAAAGGCCTCACCTGGCACAAATGGGGGACTACAGCAAAAATGTGGCCTGCATGGGCCGGCCTGAGGACCGAATTGAGAAACACTGAACCACGGTACAGTCTAACATCCCAGCTAGTGGTTTCTTCAACTTTAGATGGTTTCCACCCATGAGAAAACCTGAATGTGCTGTTTCCATAGGCCTGTGCCGCAAGCTCTGTGCAGAGAACTTTAAAGGCCATCTATAAATACAAGGCAGTTTAATAAACTAGGTCTATAAAAATATGCCTTATTGTTGAAATTACTGCAGAGTGCAGAAAAGAAACTCCAGGCGCACAGAAATGTCAAATGAGGCGCATAGGGGTTAAATTCAATGGAGAGCTAAAGATATTTACTTTATCTGAAAAGCAATTGCACTTTGTTCTGGATTTTGAATGCCTTCAGTTCTAAGACAGTGCCTTTCAGACATGGCTGAACGTTTGGCTGGTGATAGCAGGGCAAGCCTCAGTTTGGTGTTGGTCCAAAACCAATCAGATCAATGCTTTGTGATTGATGAGATGATTGGTAATGAAAGATCTCTGGCCACAGCCAATCACATTTACCATAGCGTGCAGACATGCATTATTAACATGTCACTTTTTTTTTTCCTTTACACCTATCGTATACCTCCTACTAGCACACCTGGTATGTGAGTGGACGTCGGCTTTAAAACAAGCTGTGGTTTGTTCATAAGTCATCTCACATGACCTGATTCAGCACGTTTTAGTCGCTTGACTTCTGATGAGGCAAGGGCACAGACATTGGGTGCTTTCTGCAAAGTGCCTAAAGAGGTTCTAATGATTAAGTGACAGATTTTACAACTCTCGCATAAAGTGAGTCCTAAACTTTAACCCGAGATCACTCATTAAGAGCCTCGCTTCAGTACAAAAACCAAAAAAGTCGCCATCAATGGCATTCTGAGACCTATAACTTTTGTTACCTTGTGTCACAAGGACAGACAAGTCATTAATGCACTCAGTGCTGAGGCCCAGAGCAGCAATGAATTCTTCTGTGAAAGACAATGGGGAGGTGAGCAGCTCAGCGGGGTAGGACATTGTGCCTGTGAAGGGAGAGTTGCGGGTTTAAATCCTGTGGTCGGAGTGATGTCACCGTTAAGGCCTCATGCAAGGCACTTAACCCCCAATAGCCCCAGGGACTGTCTGACCCTGATTTCTCAACTATATGTCTCGTTGGATAAAAGCCAAACCCAAATAAATTAATGTAAAAATACACGGAGAGTGGGAATAAACATCAAAACTTCCAAAAATAGCCCCCTATCCTGGGCGGCCCTTTCTATCTTTGAGCGCCGCCCCAAGAGGGTACACAAGTACCAAAACGGGGTCATCTTGGGTTTCTGCATGTATCAGGTCACGAATTTCAGCTCCCGAGAGGGTCAGCGTGGCATAAGGGCGGCACGTGCCCCGCGGCAGACTGGCAGCCCATGCGGCTGCGGCGGTAACTATGAAAAGCCCCGACGTCTGCAGTGCTTCTGCCACGGTTCGCAGGTGGCACGAGGCCCGGTAATGAACTCGCTGCTGCGAATACCTGCAGTGATCCTGAGTACCCACAAGGTGGTGCTAATTCCTCTTTGCAGCGTTGCGGTGCCTGTCGTGCGGCTACTGTGCCAGTGAGGGTGGGGTAGGGGTACGTGCAGCCAGAATTGTGCTGTTTGACACAGAAGGCCCTGTCTAGACTGTTATATCATTCTGGGGATCAACAAGCCCCTGCCCTTGAAGCAAAATCGCATTTGTGACACGAACAGGCTAATGGAAGAGCAGATAGCATTAGCTGTACTTCTTGTGCCACGTGGGTCCGCGGCAGAATCGCTCACATTCCCCATAATGTGAGTTTGCACGGCACTGCTGCCCGAAGGAGGTCACCATTGAAGCAGCCAAAGCTGATTGTTAACTGAGAAAAAACCGTCATCCACATCCGCAGGATCGAGCAGGACTGACCGCCATTTTTTTGTGGTGACACATCTTTTTGCAATGCTTACAGCAACATAGTCTCATCACCGCTTATGCAAACCAATCACACTGACATCTTCTACATTTTCTCTTATTTTTACTGTATTGTAAGAACTGCTTGTCACAGGTTTCCATTCCATAGTACAAAACAAACAGGACGCCAACAGAGCAAAGATCCTTTTCCTTCAACACTCTGCATTGAATCTGTGACCAACACAACCTTGAGACTCAAACACAGAAAATCCAGGCTTAATCACTCATGTAATCTAAAAACCAAAGGATCATCCTGCCATTCGCAGGCTGGTTGTGCTCACCCGCGAGCCCTCGGCCGGGTCTTTGTCAGCACAGGACAGCTCTCTCAGCTTCTGCTCCTGAGTGATGATGTCTCTCAAGTACCCATTGACCTGGTTAATAAAGAAGAGAGAGGGGAAAAAAAAAAACAAGCATTCATTACAAAGAGTCATTAGAGCCAATCGAACAGCAGGGGCAATTAGTCTCCAGGTAGGAATTGTAAATAAAGACAAATTGTGTCAATAAATGTCCTGCTTCCCGCAGACCTCACACGAAAATGAGCTAAACCTGCCTTGCACAGTGAAAGTATCAGAAAAGGTTTATTCTAATTGTTCAGAAACACAAACTGCCACCTCAGCACAATGCAGTTCCAAACTGTTCATTTCAAATCTCCTCATACTAAAAAAGAGCAAAGCAGCCTCTTCTCTCAAGACAGGATAAAGTTGCAAATCCCTTTAAAAGGCAAATTAATAATTTTTTTATTTGGAAGACTTTATCTTTTAAATGAAAGATGCATTGTGAGAAATCCAACATGTCTGCCAAGGAGACGAGGGTGGCAGAGAGGCTTAGGGGGCTCCTGTAGGCAGACATGCGGAATAGAAGTAGCCTGCGGCAACCCCCCCCCCCCAACAAACGCCCCACCCTAAGCAGAGGCTACTTGAGCCTCTCCGCACAGGAATGTAAACAAACGGACGCTTCCACAGCACGGAGCCCAGCTCACAGAGTCACCGCCGGTAAACATGGCGTGTCACGTGACCATGCTGGCATTCAGCTTTTATGGATCACCCCCCCCGGAAGACTAGCGTTACAGGAATGTGTGCATGAAAAAAACTATGGGGGACAAGGAGTTTGGGAAATGGGACAAATGCTCTAGGGCGATCTAACACAAGCAGTAAAGCAGGATGACTATGCAGGAGAACATTTCCTGTGACAGATTTATGATTTTATAGCATTACTGGGGGCGAGTTGGAATCGTACCTAAACTCACGGTTACAGATAATGATGTAGTGATGTGATGATTCACTCCTGCATCAGGGAACATTAAATGAAAGCCTCCGTTTGGATGAACACCTGGATATGTGCTTTGCTCTTTATAAGCTTAGCTTTTAGCAGGATATCAATGCCGATCGTATGAGCTCACAATGCCCCTTTATCATTCACATATATGCTGAACTGGCCGATCAAATGAGACTATTGTCCTTCAGACGTTAATCTACCCACTTTATGTGTACTACTTTTATTATGAACTGCCTAGGTCAATGCAATATCTGCTGTAAAGTGTGAGTTTTAAAATCTAAAATACTACTGATAAACTGATAAACCATGATTTTTTTTTTTTTTTTTTTTTAAATACCTAAAAAACTAAAAATAAGCCAAACTTACTACAAGGAGAAACACAAACTAAACTTGCTTATCAATGTTTAAGACAATATTACGGGAAATGCTTTGGCAATAATAAAGTTTTTATCCAATATGAATCATTTCGGCTCCGGGTCTGCAGGTTGCCTTGGAGCCCCATGGATGCCCTTGGCGGCATCGGTTCCTGAAGCTCACCTTATTTATCCAGGTCGCCACAGCCTCCTCCGTGTCGTAGGGCACGTCGCTGTCGGGGTAGCAGGGGGAATACTTCTGTACACAGGAAAGCAGCTTCTCCACACTGACCATCTCCACGGTGTAGGCCATCATCAAGGTGTCGACCACGGCCAGGTGGGCGCTCTGAAAGGGGCAAGCCGACCATCATCATTAAAACTGCTCCTCCCCTCTCCTACAGTGCACTTTGCTTAATCTCCTCAATCTTTTCTCATCCTTTGTCCACCAGGTGAGCATTTGTTGCCCTGGAAACAGTCACTGGAATCAGCCAGTGTGTGATGAACTAAGCAGGACTTTTAGAAATCAGGGGTGTTTCTCTGCAGGCACCAAACTGCGGGTGTCACGAAAAGCCAGCCTATACTCTCACTTTATGTTATTATTATAAAATCTGGGGGAAAAAAACTGAAATAATACATAAAAACAAAATTAATTATAGAATCAGGGTGAATGGGGACTGAAAGTGAGAATGAAGTATCCGTGGGTATAATCGCTCCCGCGTTAATAAAAGATGCAGTCTGCCTGATATATGTTCTGATTCCGAAAGGTTTTCAGTAGGTCAACATTTGCGAGAGACCAGCACTGCAAAACAGCAAACTTCAAGCATCCCCTGACATTAGAGATTCAAACCATCTCCAAATGGATTTCCCCCTCCTTGTTTGCAGTGATAATAAGAAAACCCTGATTCCAATAAAGGCATTCTGTATTTGATCCCTGTTTTATCTCCATATATCAAAGGAAATAAAGAACTACATATAGCGGGCGTACCACCTGATCCATGTTAGGGAGGAGACAGGATAGGACAGGATTTATAAAGTACCCTCCCAATCAGTCGGACTTGGATTTCACTGAGCTCTTGCTGGGTGCTGATTGGTCAGTCTCCTTTACTCATGCATGCTAATGTGAAACAGCTGGATAAGTCTTTCAATCAAGGAAACAAACCATTAAAAGTACAACATAATCCAATAATCCAAGCAAGGAGGCTTTTCAGTTTTAAAGCAGTTTGTAAATCCTGAAGTAGCTCAAAGTGTCCTCTCTGACATGGGTTATCTGCTCACCCTAACACACACAGAAAGCTTTTCTCTTCCCACAAAATATCAGCCCCCCCGTCTTACCTGTATCGCAGCCTTGTGCCCTATGCAGCCTGGTACAGGCTCCAGGCCCCTCATGACCCTGCCTGCTTAGGGCCCCTTAACCCACTGGGGTAACCAGATATATGACAATGGCCATGGGGAACGAGGCCCCCTTGTGGTCCTCAGTGAGGAAGCACCTCCATCAGGACCTGGACTTATCAAGCCCTTATCAAGCACTTGATCATTCATGGGGTCAATGCCACAGGCAGAATAAGGAAGGACGCTGAGATTTAGCCTGAATGGAAAGGCCAGCCCATTGCAGGACAAACGCTACAGGCCATTTAGTGATACCAGTCACCCTCACTGCACGTGTTAGGGTTAGGAAATCTCCACCACACAGGGGGGCATGGGGGCATGCAAACTGTGCACACAGACCAGAAGCGGGATTCAAACCCATAACCCCAGAGATACAGGGCAACAGAACTACTTACAAAGCCACAGTACTGGCTACACTCGATAAACCTGCAAAAAAATGATATTTTAATAAAAATGGGACTCCTGCAGCTCAAGACAGGTGCTTCACGCAGGCTTGGTGTCTAGTGCTCGTACAGGGAGTTCTTGCGTCCTCATCGGTTGCTGAATCACTGTCTTTCCTGCCATCTGCAATAAATCTTTTACCTAGCTACCCAGAACATATATTTTGTGATGCCAAATAAATCTATCCAACAATTTTCCCAGAAGCGCTCATCACATGTAAGAACACAGGGAGCTTGAAGCCAATCTGAGGACGCACAATTCCCTAGATGGGGTCAGACCATCACTGCAGGAACACAAGGCAATTTTCAGACACCAGTGCAACAGAACTATATATCAAGACGATATATAGGTAACTGTACACAGGGGAGCATAACACTTCTAGAATGAAGGATATATATTCTGGAAATCTCATCTGACTTAGATCTTTTGCAGGTATAACATAAAAATCCTCAAGTTGCAACTGCAAGAACCAACTGAAGGTGAGGTTTGTCAGTAAGTTTACAATCCAATGTTGAATAACACCCACTACGAAAAAAACACATTTCTCTAAACCAGGGGTCACCAACATCCTGTTGCCATTCTTCTTTAATCACTTATATAGATTCAAAAATGACCATATTTGAAAAAGCATTTAAAACATGTTTATTATACATGAAGTGTAGGTAAAGTCTGTTCTGGTAGCCCTTCGTATGGCTTCAGTACCCATGAAGTAGCTCTCAGTTTCAAAAAGGTTGGTGACCCCTGATCTAAACCATTTCTGAATGACAAGTTATTTTGTGCTGCATGAGATGACCAGCAGTGAAGAAACTATGGTTCTTGCATTGTACCAGAGAAACGTGTCAAGGAACCTTACAAGCCGTATGCCTCCAGAATTCCATTAAAATGTCCTGTTAAAACACTGCATCTCTCTTGAAAATGCTTGTTTTGATTAAGGAAGCTACAGGTCATTAAATCTAACATTACATCCATATAAAAGCAACTGCTTTTGCTAAAGGGAGCTATTTTCAAATTTCCCTGGCAACATTTTCTCACTGTTCGCAAAACAAATTGAGATGCTCCACAACATTCAAAGATACCCTGCAGGCTGCAGCTGAATTTGTCCTTAATTTTCCTCATGCCCTGTCTTATGCAGCAAAAAACACAGTAATCTATCTGCCATGACCTGAATAGAGGCCACCTGAAGCTGCAGCACTTTCTGAAGCCTTACCGTTCAAAGTTAACATTGCAAAATGGCTTCTTTGCACCAGAAGGGAATGGTATGTAGCTGTACCTGTCTTCAATGGATAGTATTGTTTAAATAATGAGGGCAATTGAACCAACGTGGATTTTCATATCCCAGTTAGACACTTTTAGGAAACGTATGTATGTATTTTATGTATTTTGAATATCTTGCTGGCACAAAATGTACATTGCAGAATACATAAAAAATCAGGTCCAGTAGGTGGCGCGACGTGGTCTGCACAGCTGCCTAACGCGCCCAAAGTGGGATGCACATTCGCAGTCTGCGCGTCCAAAAACATGCAGCTCAGCTCACTGGCGTCTCCAAGTTGCCCATAGTGTACTACATGAGGGTCTGGCCTCCCATTCAGGGATCCCCGCTTGTGCCCAGTGCTTTCTGGGATAGGCTCCAAGGCTACTGTGACCCTCCACTGGATATATTGTTATGAGTGGCATGATACACTTGTAGAGCAGAATGCTAATCACTTGATAAAGGCCACAATGGAATGTGAAATTTATAGCAGGCCAATGATGAGGAGGAAAACTCAGCAGTCCAAACAGAATGCAATCTACTGGTAATAAACAACAACAATAATAAAAACAACAACAACAAAAACAAATCAATCATCAAACTGCTTTTCCAGAACAGCGTAGTTGGGGGCAGCACAGGCAACACAAGGAAGGCATACAGTCTGAACAGCATGTTAGTCCATTACAGGGCAGTAATCTGACAAAAAAGCAAACAAGCAACCTATTTATTAGTATACAGATACAACTGAAGAGTGCATCTCTCATTGAAGCACATCATCGATGGGAGTTTGGCTGAAGGGCATCAGAGCGGAGTGGGTCTCCTTAAGCACCATGTTATCTGCCTCCACCTTCCTATAGCGTAACTAACACAAAGCACCGCCGTCCATCAGGGCTGCCAGACTGGCAGCACCACAAACGCGGACTAGAGGGACCTGCATGGGGCCGCACCCCCTCCCCCCC
>JAODJW010000043.1:7135351-7148648 GCA_026777045.1 Hyperopisus bebe
TGTGTGTGTGTGTGTGTGTGTGTGTGTGTGTTTGTGTGTGTGTGTGTGTGTGTGTTTGTTTGTGTGTGTCTGTGTGTGTGTGCCTGTGTGTGTTTGTGTGTGCGTGTTTGTGTCTGTATGTGTGTGTGTGCGTGCGTGTCTGTATGTGTGTGTGTCTTTGTGTGTATGTATGTATGTGTGTGTATGTGTGTGTGCGTGTGTTTGTGTCTCTATGTGTGCATGCGTGTGTGTCTGTATGTGTGTGTGTGTGTCTCCGCACGCGCATTATCCCTTATGCTGCCTTGGACAGGTTCCAGCCCCCTCTGCAACCTCGACCAGGATAAGTGGTTAGAAGATGGATGGAGATGTGTCCACGACGATAAGGGCACTGACAGATTCAAGAATGCATCTGAAATCAAGCAGAAAGGAAAAAGAGCAGATGATGGATGGTGAGGGTAGCCTGTCTGCAGAGGCAGAAGCAGCAGAGAAGCTCCCGCCCCACAAAGCCACCTCTTAAAGTCATCAACTTCTCCATGTGAAAATAAAAGTCGGGAAACACGGGGAGCCCAAGACTCCAGTAAGGGGGGGGGGGGGGTAGAGCAACTGAACCCAGCACTGAAGTCACCGCTGACACTGCTGACTCACTATTCCCACCAGCCAAACAAACTACGTAACCGAGGAAACAAGGCCCAAGCACAGCCACTCGTGAAAATGGCTTTTAATAAAATCATCATCACTCTTCTCCCAAAGAGCTGCATTCCCTTTCATAATGCTTTACCACTCACACCAGTAGGTGGCACAGTGACTAAAGACACACACCCAAAGCCACATTTTGTCCTTAATAAATAGGGGGAAAAACAAGAATAAATCATCAGTTAAGCAACTCAATTTAACCATAAATGTAGCTGGGCTCCCTTATTTCATCCACTTTCATGACAAAGGTTTCAAGTCTCTGGAACTCATGGGCCAGTGCAACTCTAACAGTGATGCTTCACTACGATGGCTTGTGGGGGTGACCGAGTTTGCCACTGAACATGTGCATAAACACACTGCAGCCCCATGTGCAAAATATCAGTAAAAAAGCCCAACGATCTAATGAATACCGCATGGACACCTGACACGTGGATGGGAAAAAAGAAACTTCCCACGGACAGACACAGCTTTATCTCCCATTCCAGGATTTCCTTTACTGGCATCCAGATTTTTCCTTTTCGGTTACCAGAGCGGAGTTTTTTTCCCTTTATCCTCCTCGGCTGAGCAGTAGGAAGGAGAAGCTTGCATGTGGCGTCTGGGGCCAGCAGTATTTCAAACTGCCCTGACTCAGAGTGGAAAATAACTGTTAGCACCGAGTTGCTAAAGTTTTTTTGGCTCCACCCCCCTGACGAACGCCTGTGGGCGTCGCCCCGTCTGCTGGGTGTGGACGGGTCACACTCTCAGAAAGGCTCTGGAGCAGCCGGGAGACGTTAACGCTTCTTGGCTGAGGTGGTGGTGCGGGGGTCAAATGCTGGCTGATTTTCAGCGGGTGCTAATCTGCAAGCTATCGCGCAAAGCCTGCCTAGCAGAGTGCGGCTGTTCAGTTAAATATACGGTCTTGTGACTAAAATGACGCAGCCCCCAACAGGCCCCCCCGCCGCCGTTCCTCGGGCTCCTGCCCAAACTCCACTGCAGAGTTGTTGTTAAATCAGCTTCTTTTTGGTGTAACGCAATTTAACGGCTCCAACCCTGGAGACGCCACTGCGCGTTTACCGAGCTCTTGGTTATTAGTGAGGGACATTCACACACTGGAAACGCCAGCTAACATCTTCGGACCGCAAGCAGGGAAACACAGTACAAGGTGGCATCGGTACAGAGGCGCCCCTGGAGGGTGGAATGCTGCCATTTAAAAACACTGAGCTGTAACACATTTCTTACACTTTAATCAATCATTTTATACACAAACATAAATCATTATTGTACTGTTATTTTAACACGCTGCAATGTCACTGCCGTAATCCAAGTCTGAACAAGCAAAGATACTGAAGAGGGCCGTTCCATAGGAACGTACAGTAACTGACACATGTATTTTTCATTTAATTGTATTTTAATATCATTTATACAAGTGTATTGACATATGTATTTAACTGATCACACTATGGACCCTTTTCATGTGCAATAAATGTTAATATTTATATTTAAACTCGCACCACTAACACTACTGTCTTTATTACTATTTAGCTGCACTTCTGTAACTTTTTAAGCTATGGTGCTGATCACAGGACTTTGATACCTAAATTCATCGCCTGACATGCTACCTCCATGTTCTCAGAATGACATTCATAATACATTTTTAACATAAGTGTACTGAAGCATATTATAAATAAATTTTAAGTTTTCATAATGATGTTTTAGATTTCTGCCATTTACTTTAATGCTGGATGTAAAATACCTGGATACCTGTAAGGACATGAAAAGAGCATGCAAACATGCATCCAGAAAAGCAGTGGGATGCTGCAGCCATTTTTAATTATTAAATTTCGATATACTCAGAAACCCTGTGCAAATGGTATACAGTTAGATAGATGGGCATGTGATGGATTATGGGAAATTACATTAAGCTCACATCTTCTGCAATTAAGTTAGTACTCAAAATTCAACAAACAGAACCCCGAGAGAGACGGCGGCAGTACATTTCATTCAAGAATTTCAGTGCTACGGAAAGCGAGTCTCTAATGCGTTACGCAGTGGGGGGACCGCGACTGTGCGAATCACACCTCCAGCTTCATATCCTTCACAGGTTAACAGTTACAATGCATGCAAATATTCCCAAACCCACAGAAGAGGATCACAGCAGGGCTGGACCCCATCCCAAGAAGCGGGGGACGAGATGTTAGTCCATCACAGGGAAAAGGCACGGAGGGCAGGGAGAGACTCCAGGCCGCCTAACTGCATGGTTTTGCACTTTGGGAGGAACACAGTCAGGGAGGGAATGCAGACAGAGCCAGTGATGGGAATCAAATCGCCAACCCCGGAGTTATGGAGCTCAGTGTGTGACCAAGTGAGCCACCACCCCTCAAAGAGAAGTTTAGGTTTAAGAAGCATCAAACCGTGTCACTCGATCGTGCTTTAATGACGTTAGTAAACCTCCTGTTTACCTCCACAGTTCTGTGTTAAGCACCAGGCTTCCTATGTTGCTGTGGCTCTGCACAGGGCTGCACGATACAGTATATGGTTCCGGGTCTGTGCGTTAAGCAAACGCAGAATAATCGCATTGCATTTGTCGGCACTGTTTTATGGAGGAAGACCTTCATTATCAGCCGCAAATGCACTGCACTTGTACAAATGGCAAACTAAGTACAATAATTTCAGGGTAATACTACTGCGGCACTGTTTCGGGATAGGGGATTAAAATCGTAATCTCCCTGTGCTGTTTGGGTTTCCTGCTGCTGTCCAAAGACATGGAGCCAGACAATCTGGTGTCTCTAAATCACCCGTGGGGTGTGTTCCTTGACTCGTTCTAAATATAACATCTAAATTTAATGAATAACTTATAAATCCACCATATGATTTAATACAAATCACAGCATAATATTTTAATGCCCCTTTTTAAATGCAACCAAAAGACGCCAGGGTGGAATTTTCCATTGTACCCTTGTCCAGGGTACCTAACCTGAGTTACTTCGACAAAATATCATCATGTTCATATTCTATTGTTGTCTCATACGTCACAAATAGTGTGTGAATGCATGTGTGAGTGTGTGGCCTGCGATAGGCTGGCATCTCGTCCAGGGTGTACCCTTCCCTGTGCATTGTGGGATAGGTGTTAGGCTGCCTGCACTCCTGAACTGGATAAGCTTTCATGGAAGATGGACAGACGGGTTATTAAATCATAAACCAAGTACAGACGGCTGTGCATACAAACATTCAGACGTAAGAAAAATAATTTGTACAAGTGGAGTTTGCAGAGTTTGTTCAATATTCATCTATGCATCAATATTTGCATAGGAATCCACCCATTTCCAGGCTACAGAAATCATATTACATACCAACAGTTACAATATTACATTTCCTTATATATAATGAAAATATGTACAGACTCAGTGCATTAATGACTGAAATGCTTTAGCATATGCATACCTATATCCAATTATGTTATTTCTAAATTCTAAATTTTTAAATTCTACAGTAATAGATCGTGCAAAAATTATATTTTAAAATAGTGTGTGATGCACTTCTCTGGTGGAACATTCTTGGATTCCATTCACCAAGGCAGGTAAACCTGCCACCCAACCCTCAGCAATCAGGCAAAAAAGAAATAAAAAATTGACCTAAAGTCTCAGAGTCGAAGCTCCATGACACAGATGTCTCCATTTGTACCGGCCACTGTTAATTAAAGCAGCACTTCATGTAATTGACGAGAGCTGCGACGATGCAGAGAGGCAAGTGGGAGGGAGAACAGAGCGCCATTTATGAATCAGACAGTGGTTCTGCTGAGCTAATGACGCCACAGCCAAGCGCTACCTCACCCAGACCGAAAAAACGTCAGTGACACAGTCAAACTGTTTTTCCATTCGGGGCAAACGTGAAAAGTGGTCAGGACAAATAAAAATTCACGAGTCACATCTTTCAAACTGACGATCATTTTCTAGGTTAATTTTAAAGGCTTCTTGGCAAGTCACCCCTTTAATACAGCTGCCTCTTCCGGACGCATAAACATGAGGGACACACTTACACCCTGGAGGAAGAGTTACCAGAAGCTCCCGCTGAAGCGACATGCACTTTTAACTACTCAAAGCTCAGTTGAAGTATCCTTCTTTAGGCTTCATCAACAGAGCCCTTTTTGGGACTTAACCAATGACCTTTATACGCCACTAATGTTGCAGGGTGACAGTGGACACTAAAGCCATACAAGAACTACATAGAGTCTGAATTCTGAGAGACTGAATTTTTAATAAATTGGGCTAAACACATGGTAACAAGAGGAGGGTGGGGGTCCAGCCAAAGGCGGGTTAATTTCCCTGTGGGCCCTGCATAGACGTTCAGTGAGGGGTTCCATGAAGCAGGGTTTCTCAGCTGTGCTAACTTAAGCTAAAAACCCAGCTTGCTGGAAACCCCCCCCAGGTATGGCTGATTTAAGTAACCGTTCCAATTTTCCCGAGGCGGGACAGGGCCCTGAGCGGCACCTTAGGACAGCCAGCGCGCTGGTCCAGTCCCAGGTCCGTCTGCTCACCATCTGGATGGGCCTCTTCCGCAGGTCGCGCTCGGTGACCAGCCGCTCCTGGTCGGTGACGTAGAGGCCCTTCTGTGCGAGCGCGCGGATGACGGCGTCGTGGCCCAGCAGCGGCTTGGCGGCGTCGCTCTTCAGGATGAGGCTGCCGGCCCGGCAGTACGGCTCCGCCGACAGCAGCAGGCTCACCACCGGCGGCTTGATGTGCTCCTGCTGGTACTGGTCCCTGTAGAAGGGCTCCCTCAGGTCGCTGGGGACGCTGTCTGTAAAGGGGCCGGAGCGGGTGGGGGCAACGCAGAACAGGCACGGTTAATCACACTCCCGCACAGACCACCCTGCTGCATAGCCGCTCCCATGCACATAAAACACATTAACGTGCCTGTCGTTGCATAAAACATGCGATGACACAAAGTCGGCCGATTTGAGCTGTTAGCCAACACCGACGGTGTATTACGGCTCCCATTACTGATCTTAATTTCCTGCAAGGATGGAAAATGCATCATCCTGCCCCGGATATCCATAAATCTAATCAGCATGCAATTAGTAATTGCGGGTCCAATGGGTCCGCGGGCACCCACCCCCACCCTCACCGCGACAATCCGAAAGATTTACGCTGAGGTATCAGCTCTGTTCAGCTCAGGAATCAGTGATAGGCAGTACCATGTCTCAATAATAGAAACCTTTGCTGAAAAGCCTCAGAGCAGAGATACACAAACAGAAATCAAATATACAGGCAGTCATAAAATGACAATCCTTTATCGTCTTACTTCCTACATTAGTGGTTTTTACCAAATTATTTTTGAATGCTACTTCAATGTCAAGATAAAACAGGATGGTCAATTATTTTCTAAACAATAAATAAGATCACTCGCAAAGAAACATCGGGATTAATTTTGCAGAGTTCTTTCAGTAAGTGACGCTCCACATAGTGAGATGACTTGGATGGGGAAAACAGTCCTGGAAATCCAAGCAGGTCGCAGGGATGCGCCTGTCCGACCACATGGCTGCGGTTTCTTGGGGAGAGAGCAAGTGACTGGAGTGATTGTAACCTGAGTATAGTAAACAAAAACCTGAACACACACACACACACACACACACACACATTAAGGCCACTGATCTCCAACTCATTATTTTTTGCAGTGAAAGATACCTTTACAAAGTAAATTATCTGACAGGATTGCTGCGGTTTAATTCGCTGATCTGTGGGGGTGTCGATCGGGGGGGGAGGTGGTCCCCCTTGCTATATTTTGCAAATCGGTGAGCAGGGGAATAGAAGCTGTATGGCAATTGACTAAATGTCTTAGAGTTCGACCTGTCGATCACCGGTTGGCCACCATTAATCTAGGCCCAGTAGGACACCTGGCTGTTGGTCTGATATTTTGTATTAAAGTAAAAGATACAGCAGGACCTTGCAAGTGATACAACACAAAAAAAATTCACTTTCACATCAGCTGCAGCACCTAAAAAAAAGCATATACTGTATGCTTTTAGGTTAAGTCAATGACAAACTCTGCATTCTCAATATGTTTTCTTTACAGGAAGAAGAGGGTCCTGCTAATTTCAGTGAGAAAGATGTACAATACTGGAGATGCCAAGGGCCTTTATCAAAACAACCACAACGAGGTGAATATTCAGTATACAAGAAAACATACCTGAATGCCAATTATTATAGACCTTGATGACAGTCAAAGCTACAGGACACTTTTGTTTACACTACAAAAAAGAAACAGTGATGGTGGTTTGCGGCCCATGTGACTGAAGCGTAGACTGCAGGGCGGGATTGAGGCTGCAGGGCGGGATTGAGGCTGCAGGGCAGGATGCACAGGACATCAGTCCATCATGAGGACAAGGCCACACAACCAGTCACATATTAAGGGTCGGATTACACAGGCAGCACAGGCAGGATAAAGTAACCACGGAAACCACACTCACACCGGAGCCAAGAGAGCAATGCTCAGTCCTCAGCCAACAACATGTCTAATCATTTTTTCCAAAACTTTTCTTCTGACATCACATCAACTGCAAAGTTATCCGGTTTTACATGGAGTGAGCCCAGCAACTATTAAGACAATGTTTTTCTTACCATAACTGACTTCAGATCAGATTTAGAGACTTTGGTAAAAATTACCCTGATATACTTTATGTACAAAGACCATTTTGCACAAACAATGCCAGTGCTGGAGGCATAACTACATTCTTCAGTGCAGGAACCAAAGCATCCCCCACCACATAAAAGAAAGATTGAAGAAATGGTCATTCTGCCAGATAATGGCACTGGAGAAGCAGGAGTCTTAATGACTGCAGCTTCCTCGCAGCAGCACAACTTGACAAAATGATACCTCTTAAAGCTACAGTGCACTTTTTTCCAACAATGATGACAGAAGCTGGGCTTTGGTGGGTGGAAATAGTGCATCTTGTAACTCACTAGTTGAGCCACCTACTGGTTACATTGCTGGTTGCCGGGGGATAATACCTCAACCAAATGCAGTTTTTCATGCCAACTTTCTTCTAATTCTTCCTCCAGATAAGTCACCTGAGATCTGAGAGGAATGGACACTTGAAAGCTGTGCTTTCCTGACAGCTGGATCTTCTCACCTCTCCATGTGTCAGAGAGAAACAAGTACGTCCAGGGCAGAGGCGGAGCACAGGTGTGGTGATAATGAAGGGGTATGGGATTGACCAATAACGCGCTGCCGTTCCCCCACCCTGTACACTTGGGTGATTAAACTGTTGCCTTCAGGTTAAACAAAGGCTTGAAAAGGAGCAGCTGAAAATGAAGAGAGACTCTGACATTTACTGCTCCTGGTCACAAAAAGAGTCGACCTTTCTTACCCCGATAGCACAATAAACACCCGTGCAATGAACCAAAACAAAGTGCAGCTAAAAATAGCTAAGTCCACGAAATGCACTATGCAGCCGACCCCTTCGGATTTTTTAAAGTTACAAATAAAGAAAAAAATATATAAAAAGGGGAGGAACTGCAAAAACTGAACCTCAGTCGTACAAATCGTTAAAGGTTGCATGAGTTCAGTGTGTTAGACTTACTCTGGTCTGGCCAGGGAAATAACTCCATGGGACAGGAGGAATGAGTGGGGTATTTCCTAGATATTTGGGGGGTTTAACTAACTGGGGTAGAGGAACGCACAGAAACGGCAGGAAACGGGTAAGAAAAACGAGTTGGGTGTCAGGTCTCACATACCATGAGAGCAGGATGAGGATCCGGAGCGTGAGATCTGATCTGTGGGTGGCTGAGAAACAATCAGAGGATTGAAGGAGTTTGTCACCTGGCCTCACCCCCCCACTCTGGGACATCCACACTCTCCCCTGTCATACTCGGTGTCAACAAAATATGTTTCTTGAAGTCGGGAAGGACGGGACAGAGAAATCCTGTGCTGCGGGAGGATGTTAAGGGCTGCTTGGTCAAACAAAGCAGTTTCCACTGATTCTTGTGTCAAAGAGGAAATGATCCGGCCCTAACCTCAATAAAAGGGCAAAGCAAGTCAAGACACATAACGAAACAGACAGAACATGAGCGAGCATAACGTGAAATTATTTCAGCACTTGGGAATATTTACATTAGTGTGCTTGGTTATGTTATCTTACGAGAAAACCTGACTCACCACCAGACAGGAATCCAACAGCAAATCTAGAGACCTTTATTGCGTATAATTCCCTTAAAGGATTCCTATTCCTGGGTTATGCAAACCAAAACATGAACAGGATTAAGTTAATGAAAAGATGAACATGAACACTTACAAAAGCTTACAAACAACCACAACACTTATTTAGCTTCTCCAAACCTAAAAATAAACCAAGTAACTTACACAGCCCTCATAAAATATAATGACTAACATGTTACTTAGGGGTCACCTACAGATTCACAGGTCAGATTTTTCCTGCTTTGCTCATTTTTTCGCTTTGAATGTAGTGGCATTATGTCCTCTGGCTGCACTTCCTGGTCTGATGTCATGTCTGACACGTCTAGTGGAGCTATACAGGTTTACAAAGGCAGCACGGGCCATTAGTGTCGGTCTTGGTATTCCTGCTATGCAACAGATGTTCTGGAAAAAAAATGGCAGTCGGTCTATTTCAAGAAATTAGGCCTGTTTGTTACAGCTGCTGCTCAAACGTCCCAGCGTTGCTCTTAGTCTGATTGGAGGACAGTGGGGCCATAATGTATACAGCTTCCTAATGAGAGATTTTACATGCAAGAAGCATTTCGGTTCCTTTGCAGCCTAGAAACACTTCCTGGCAAGGAGTCCGTCCGGGGCCAGAACAAGAGCAGATGAAAGGGCTGATCAGCTGGCTGACAGTAACGGGGGAGGGGGGTTTGTGTCACGTGATCCCCAAGCCATTTCTGCCCCACAACCCGGCACAACCTAGACATCTGGATCACTTTGTTCCGGACGCGATTAGCGTGGGACCCTCACGGTGGGACCCTGGTGGGACGAGGGCACTGCTTTATCCTCCCGGCCTGGACCTTCCTGACCCATTTACTAGTGACAAATCCCAAGCTTCAGTTAATGTTGCACCAGCCTTTATTTATTTATTTTTTTGAAGATAAAACCGTGGAGAGACATTTGAAAGCCAGGGGTGGGGTGGGGGGGATATGTGGAATTCCAAGGAACAATGCGTGCAAGGCGACACTAAAGACTATCCCAAATCTTAGTCCTGCACTCTGGCGCTAATTGGAGAAGGCGGGTGTGACTGTTAAAAGAGATATAAACATATACTAAATCGCTCCAGTAATGGGACTTGGCTCCAAAACTGGGTAAAAATTGCAAGTTATTTTCAATGAAAGCACCAGTTAAGCAACAAATGCATGTATTTTATCGGTGGCTCCTTTGTGAGTAGTATGTACTAATATTGCTTGCATGACTAGTTTTCAACCACAGTCCCATCCAGGGTGTCCCCCTGCTTTGCAGCCTGTGCTTCCAGGGAAAGGTTCCAGACTCTCGGCACTCCTCAACTGTAAAAGCCATTAACGATCAAAAGAAAGAGGGATGGATGGATGGATGTTATTTTTCAGAGGTCTTATCCCCTCAGATCCATTACTAAGAATCAAGTTCCCCTAAATAAATGCCCCTCCCCCCGTTCCCATAGGGAACATTAGCTGTAAATTATTTCGCATAAACACGTTGTTGAAATCCACTATAAATAAACCTATCGTGTTAAACTGTGTACATAAACTGCCCAATTCCACCAAAATATCGCAGATCATAAGGCACACCAGATAGGAGAGTATTTGGACGTCTGGAGTAATTTCACATATTAGTCCCCAGAAAACTTTACATTGTACCCTAAACATAAAACGTTAGTATAAATGGACAGACACTGAAAAGCAAATCCAGGCATCACCCTTTGTACCAGTTAAGGAAAGATTTATAAAAGCCCTTAGTGTCTGGAATCAATCGTCAGACTAACAAGCTGGGATTGATTACTTTTTCCTGACAGCGGTAATTCATAGCACACAAACACGGCGTTAAATGTTTTGCATGCATGCTGTTCTCCACTAGCCGTCGAAAATCCGGGACAAAACGTATACAGTGAACGGGAGGCAGTGGCAATGGGAAGCGCCGATTATTCCCTGCGCACACGCGTTATACCAGGGCAATAACAGAGCATGGGGGCCTGGTATTGGTGTTTGACCACATGCCACAGTCCGATAGGTTAAGCGGTTAAATGCAGATGCGTTATTTGTGCGAGTACCAGCGCTTCAAACTCTTCCCGGCAGAATTAAAAGTGTTTCAGAAGATGAAGTGGAATTCTCTCTTGGACAAAAATGACTCATCATATTGTTCAGGGTCCAACCTAATTTAGTCGAAGATTAAATTACCAGCCAGAGATGTAGAGAATACGGTATTGCCACCACCAGCTAGCCTCCAAAAATCTGTTTACATATTCTACTGTGGACTAATAGGTATCTATAACTGAGTCTAAAATAAATTTGCTAAAACATTCATGGGGAGCCAAGTACTTACTATTCAAGAATATGCTTTATTTTTTATGATATTTTAATGTACTATGACGATATAATTCAACATTTTTCTGAGGAGCTGTAAGCCATTTTTACAAGCACCCTTGAGGAATCAGCAACAGTTGCCTTGTCCTTAATTTACAGTATTCTCCAACTCAGGTCGTGACATCAAATCTCAGAATAACACTCCACAAACACGAAACCATAACCGTCAATAGCAGACAATTCCTAAGTAATATTATATAACTGTCAGCAATGCTGTTATAGGAGCATGAGATAAATTCCTGGGTTTACTTGCGCTGTATTTTTGCATTTTTAAACCCAACACAATATTTTCAAATTACAAAATAATATATTTGAGCCATAGTCGCTATTTTTACGGATAGTTCACGTTTACCAGTCTATTGGCTATAAAATAACAATTGTTAAAAAATGTATACATTTTAAAAAGAGAACTTACCCGTCCCGAAGGCTTTGGCCATCAGCCATGTCAGGCTACAGCAGATCTTAGCCCGAGAGAAATCGTAATGCTCAAAGGCTTTTATAGCCGGAACGATGAAAGTCTTTTTAATTTCCTTGGCGCTGCCCACGTCGCCCATATTCGCACCTTCAGGAGCCGAAGCGGATGATTAACTACAATCAGACGGTAGCGGGTGACATGCCTGCTCCGGAATTTAATGCACCACTACGACTTTTTTTCACGTTTTTAACGCTCCGAAATATTTGACGATGTCCAGATGAACACGGCGTAAAGCATCATTTTTAAAAGCCTACAGGCGTTTTTGTCTCAGGAGATGTCCGACGCGGTCGATCCAGTGATCAAAACCGGGCAACTGCGGCAGTCTTCTAGTAGTTTTCATCCATTCCCTGACATTGCCGTTAGCCTCTTAGGGATATTTTTACTATTTTCATAACTGCGGAGCGGAATGGAGAGATGTTGGTTTCCATTTTAAGCCGACAATCGGGTCTCATGTTCCGAGGAGCCTTTCTTCGTCTGGGAGAAGCCTGTGTTATTTATTCCCATATTTTTTTTCCTGGGAATGTTCCCTCTTTCCCCCCTCTGTTGAATCTCGGTCTTTCCTCGCTCTGCTGCGGTTTTCCTGCCGCACTGTTACGGAGCGCGCAGTGCGCATGCGCGCTCCGCCCAGGCCCTGTCAAACGGGAGCTAGGCTGCCTCCCGACTATTCGGCTCGGGTCTATGATGCGCGTCCTTGACATATTTGGGAGTCGGTAAACGTGTGACGTTTTACTGATCGATATTAGCCATCTGATCCGTCAGACAAACGCCTCAGGTCTAAAGCAGCACGACAAAATCTGTATTACCGCAGTGGTCTTTTCTGTTATGCCGTTGCAAACGATTTAAAACACCTATTACTAAAATGCCAGGGTTGCCAACTCTCACACATCTGGCGTGACACTCACGCTTTCAGACTCTCACTATAACCGAATAAATCTTACGACAAATCCATATTATTCCACTATCACCCTAAAACCTGCTATTACAACCATGAAAATGAGTGTGCAGATTTGTCTCGAATTGAAAATCTCATGCCATCCAGCTGACCAAAGTTGACAACCCTGAAAGGTGATGAATTGGTTTAATATTAAACCGGTATATTCATTACTATTAATATTCAAAATATGAAGATTTATGACTACTGCAAAATATAGCAAATAAAGACAACACAGCAACCGTGCTAAATGAACGTCCTAGTTAGGTGAAATGTGTACAGTGTATGTTACTTTATATTTTCTTGATTACCTTCGACTACAGTTTTATGCACTTTATACTGCAGGTGCATGTAAAATTCAACACACACACACACACACACAGAAGTTAAACTGGAAGAAACAATACTAGCCCTATTTGATTAGTGAGAGTTGAAGATTTCTTGGGTCCAATTTCTCTCTCCCTCTCTCTCAAACACACACACACACACACAGCTTTGAAGGTTAGGTCAGGACCAGGCCAGACCTTTATGGGCACTGAACATGCCCCTGCCTCCTGATAATAAGTGTTATTTTGTGAAAGCTGGCCTGTATCTTTCCCGGCGCCTTTTCTAATGCTAGCAGCTAGCAGTGCTGTTTGCCTTAGCTTTCACTGGCGATGCCTAAACCTTCCTGCTTCCATGGGGGGG
>JAODJW010000043.1:7153747-7174653 GCA_026777045.1 Hyperopisus bebe
AGTTCTGAAGGCGAAAGGGGGTCAAACACCGTATTAGTATGGTGTTCCTAATAATCCTTTAGGTGAGTGTATGTCTATAGCATCAATGATATTGGACTTTATTAGGAGAAATGTTTATCTGTACACAATGTATTGCATAATCTCGAGTATGTTAGCGATTTCTATTATGTTACCAGTTATGACAGTGCTTCCACTTCTGTATCTACTAGATCATCATCTTGTCAGGATATTAAGACAGCTGCTGGTAGCGCGATTCAATCTCACTGCTTGAATCTCACATGCCTTTACCAATAACACGTCATGATGTTGTCACAATTGGCATCTGATATCAAAGGCATATTTACGCTTCTGTAATGTGTACAAAAATATTTACGATAAAAGAAGCTGTAGGGCAGGAAGGATCAGTGCCAAGAGGAATTCTGCTCACACCATACTGTGTGCTACCATGGATAAAGTTCTTAAAACATCTTTGGTACTCAACTAAATGTTATTTTGCCTTATGGTAAGCTGAAGTCTGGGTAGAGACTAAAATGTGCTAATTGCAAGAGACAGTGATACACCCCCCAATAAAAAAAATTCGCATAGAAAATTCTCTGGCTGTGAATTGTGTGTCTTAGAAGTTGTTTCATACCTTTATCCAGAACTTATGTCACTAGTGAATGTTGTATTATCCCACTGTGACCCTGTAAGGTACGTATGGAAGATGGCTGGATGGATGTTGCATTGTGTAGAAGACGACAGTGGATTTTCTAGATTTTTAAAAAAAGAAAATTAAATGTTGAAAAAAGTTGTGCCACATGATCACATAATCTTTTCACATGAAATCACAGAAGTTAGAATTCTTCCCAGTTCATTACTGATAGCTCACCAGATATCAGCAAACTGAGGAATTCACTTCCTTGCTTTTCCTGATTATCCACCAGGTGGCAATATTTCATTTGAGTTGTTACCTAAGTCGCATCCCTACATTTTCCTGTGTAACTCAATTTCATTAATGCAAATATAGTGTCTGATGTGTGACAATGTATGTACAGGCTAAATGGTCGATGCATGTCATACAATTAAAATATAAATCCAAATACCCACAATATCTTACAAAACCAATCAACCCCATACACTTACAATTTTATGAATGATATCGGCTATATTTTGTGCCGAGCACACACATTATTGGGTGATGTTGCCAAAGATTTTAAATCTGATATATTAAGCCATGTAAATCTATATAAAAGAACAGCTGCACATGCATAAACATCAAGATTGTCTGTTACCGTTCTTGTCCAGATGGGTTCGGACTAACACAGCTAATTTCTGGGCCTTGATTGTTAATAGTTCTTATTTCAGGTCCTCTTCTGCCAGATTTTTCTAAGCAGTCTCGATTTAAAGATGAGGCTTGCAGCTGTACAGCCGTAAGCTGGGACAGCAGTGAAAACAAACCGCTGCCGTGTGACTCAGTGCTTTCTGCAGCTGCTTTTATTTAGTGGTTACCTGAAGGGCAAGGTAGCTTTACACCAAGCAGAATTAAAACAGATTTAGTGGGGAAACGGTCCAAATATGAGTTTAGCCCAA
The DNA here is from genome assembly GCA_026777045.1 of Hyperopisus bebe. NCBI lineage: Eukaryota > Metazoa > Chordata > Actinopteri > Osteoglossiformes > Mormyridae > Hyperopisus > Hyperopisus bebe. The sequence goes on from JAODJW010000043.1 coordinate 7,155,317, forward strand.
AGAATCCTGTAATGCTTGGAATGACTCACTGACAAATACCCGATCGGGCCTAAAATGCTGACAGAACCAGCAGAGAATTCAGTACAAAGACGGTTTGGGCTATGTAGTGGATCTCATCTTTGTGGACTTTTGTAGTACAACGTGAGCTTTGAAAGGGCATCCACCTGAGACTTTCACAGCTCTGTTAGGGACTGGTGACCGTTCTGTGACCACAAAAGAGTGACCTTTCACCTGGTTTGACCTGAGGTAGGTACCTAGACGTTATCTTGCTCAATGGGATGTCTCCACCTTTTCATGCCTCTGTGACGTTAATCAAAGCCTACCCTTGCTATAAGTCTTAATTTTTTTTTAAGCGTAAATGTTTAATAATCCTGCTGCGTAGCCAAGTACAAGTGTTAAACTGAAGGAGAGAATTTCGCAGTCCGTATAGCGCCGAAAGCCAGGGGGATATGGAAAAGCTCAAATTTCTGTGCAGGATGTAATTCTGTGAACCGTTGTGGTCGTTTGTTTTAAGTGGAAGTGACATCAAAACGGTGCTCAGATACAGCAGATGGAAACCGTGAAAAAAATTGCCCTAAATGTGTACATTTGGGTGGAATTGTTTGGCCGAGAAACGCGAGTGCTTAATCTGAGCCACCTCACAGACGCTTGTTCCTCGTGTATTTCGTTCTTCCTTTTCGTGAAATGATTCTCTCAAAGTTCCACTTGCTCTGTTACTGAACCCAGAAAGGTTGCTCCCAAGTGTCCAAGGAACTCCGAGTATCATTCAGGTCTGAGTTTGTTTTATAATCTCGTGCTATTAAAGGTATTTTGTGGCAAACACCAGCAGCTCCTTCACGTCTTCCTCCATTCCTGTACAAAGCTTTGACTTATAGAATAGTTCATTGTATTTAATCTTAATTGGTGTTGTGTTTTGCTCTGCAGAGGTCTATGACCGTTCAGAGAATCAACAGTAAGAAAGCCATCTTGACCTTTACGTTCTCACACATGACAGCAGAGCTAATCGAAGGAATCCAATGTTCTTTAAAGTGCGTTCCGGCTCCATGGTATGTGTACTCTGGAAAAACGTATTGCCAAAGAAAAGAAATAACAGACTGACCTCTCTTTATTGTCGGCATAGAGAGAAAGTATTCAGGTTTTATCTGGTTTGTATGTCAGACAGGAATTAAGTGAGGCCTGACTTTTCAAAGAATGGCATAGTTATTCTTATACCTGACATGTTTTCTCGCCAGGTTCCGTTATCAAAAGCAGACACTGTACCTTTAAAGTTTAGACAGCCGGGGCATATTTCACAAACGCATGCAGAACAATAATGATCTTTTCTGCAGTCATTGTGCTGCTATAATGCTCTTTTGGGAATGGACCCCTGGCAGTTTAGTGAAAAGACGGAGATTAAGCCCGTCGCTCCTGCGTCGCGCTGAGTTTTCCTCTCATTTTATGAACCGCTCAGTTACAGCTCAGTTAGTTTGATGCCGCATCACCCGCTGCTGAGCCTGATTAGCTGCTCGAGGCACTGAAAGTTAATGAAATAAAGCAAATGTGAACGCAAAAATAAACCAGAGCATAAATATTCCTTATCTAAAGACATGGCGGTAAAAATAAGATCAGGAAATCTTAATGGGTGTTTGGACAAGATAACATTACGAAATCCTCGTAAAAATGTAAAGATTTTAGTCTTTATACATTAAAATTCTATAAGGATAAATGTCATCCTGGCGAGCTAACCTTAAAAGTGTAAAAAAAAAAGAAAACAAATATTGATGTGATTTAATTTAGCACTACTAATAGGACTGTTTTTAATTTGAAGATATAAGGAAAACCGGGCTATGGCGGCGCGGGAAAGAAACGTCAACCCAGGCATATTTATAATGCTTTGTCGTGAAAATTCTCACATCGGCTAAGTTGTAACAAATGGAACTGGCAATTGTTATATCACAGATTTATATTTAAAATGCTTTTAAAAAATTAACTTCATTAGCTGACGGCTTCTTTTCAGTAGCAATATAAATCTGGGTGTTTCCGCTGGAGGATTTGGAAGTATTAAAAATGATTATACTGCCCTTCAAGAAGTCAATGCATTTTAACCAAAAATGCATTGTTTAAAATGACACGAATGCAGGAAAATTTCTGAGAAGGAAAATGTATAGCCCATGTATAAATGTGCGGCTTTCAAGCCAGATTTATAGGAACTATAATGAAACATTCAGAAGAAGGTGTTAGTGCGTGTCATTCAGAGTCACTCGAAGTCACATTGATCAATAGCTTCTTCGAAATCTCAGGGATTCTTACTTATAACACTTCACAAAGCCGGAATATCAAACTGCAACACATCGGTCTTGAAAACGCCTCTAAAATAAAAGTCTTTGGGCTAACTATGCTAAATGATACTTTTTAATTTGTATGTCTGTATTAGTTTCAATCAAGGGAACATTGTTTTAGCGACCCAATAGAAAGATGGTATCAGTCACGGCTGTTTGCTCGCCCATCAAAGGAAACGTTAACATTGGGCTCTGTGATCTTTTAATTGTGTAGGTACGCTGTGGGACTGCGCTTCCAAAGGAAATGCAGGGAAACAGATCTCCCTTGTGTTCAATTTCAAATGGCCTCATCTGTTTTTCTGCAAGTTTTCCAGTCGGCGTGTGTCTGGTTTATTTTTAAAGTCAGACTCTCTGTCTGTTTCCTTTCATTCAAAATGGCAGATCGGGTCTTAATATTCTAAGTTATGTAACGTTGCAAATATTACTTATCATTTAACTATCATACCATAGAATTATTTACATTGTAATTCTCTTGTTGCAATGACAGCCAGACTTCATACAAGGGGGCTAAAAGTATGACCTAAAGTACGGTCAGAGTATTATAACTGATCATTTCTAACAAAATGGTTGCTCTTAAGATTTTTTAAAAAATCGGGGTGCTATACACAGAATACGATTTTTAAACAAACCAAAACAATCAACAATGAAAAAATTATACCTACGTGAAATTACTACCTAAGTTGTTTAAAAATCCAGCTTTAAATTTAGCAAAATACCCATCATGCATCAAATTTTATAAAAACGCATCATTGTGAATAAAATAGAATTTACCTTATTCCACTGTAAAATTTAATTATAATGAACACCTTTACGTGTTTGTTTTACAATCATGTATTATACACATATTTTGAAAATGTAGGCTACTGGTTCAAACAAGCTTCATTGAGAAAAAAAAATCAGAAAATGTTTTAACTGAAAATTAATAGGCTACAAGGACCACTGCAAAATACTATCCGTTATACATTTGTATGGAAATAATAGGTCTACTTTCTTCTGTCCAATTTAATTATTCCTTATTCATATTTACATTTTCGATGAGCTGAATAAATGTACCACACTGATAAATGTATTACACTAAGTTGATTTACTAAGAAATGTATCAAACTTTACAAAGATGGATCTACTTCTGTATGGATGTGGCTTCTTTTGTAATTTTAACAAGGCAAAAATAAACAGGGTTGATCTTCACCTGGCCGTACATATCATGGCCCTTAGACGTCAGGCATCACGGCGTCACTCGAAAAATCCCTGCTATCCTGTATGCGGGTGCACACACTGCCCTGTCAATTTTTCGACCGAATGAGGATGAGAAAGAAAGAGAAAAGTTGACCCCATGTCAAAGTTACGTTGCTTCGGCTCTCTCGTTTCCCCGTACTCACTAGAAAGCTGAAAGCATTGTCGCTTTTTTGCATGTCAACCACAAGGGGGCAATATCAGATTTCATTCCCCACAGTCGTCCACGTATTACAGAGAAATGTCTAAACGACGGGAACAGAAATCTATAACGATAATGTGGAAATGAGGGTTTCACAAAAGTTATTTAAATAGGGGGACATGTACATGTAATTTCCATTCTACTTTGATAAATTTTGACAAACATTTTTTTAAACAGTACAAATGTTACATAGCGACACTAAGAGACATCAAATTAGGCCTACGGTGCATTATAGGCCTAGTAGTTCGCTCGGTAGAAAATTATGTATGAGCAATACGTTATACTTACATATCATCCATCTGTTGTCCAACAATTTATCCACTTATGTCTTTCTGGGTTGGAAGAGAGTCACCGAAAGACTTTTTCATTAAAAAATGAACTAAATCACACGGGAGCTGAAATGACATGCTTTTTACCACTAGCTGTGATCAAGGAAGCTTTAACTATAGGATCACTTGCCGTTCTGAAAGGTACGCCCGGTCAATTTATCGGTCATTATCATATAGAGTTCTTTATATTGAGATGTCATATAGCTGTAACAAAGACGGTATCAAAAACATATAAATTTGTAGAACACGTGTCAGTTTCAACCAGTAGTGGAGCGAACGCTGGCATTGTAGAGTTTCACCCAATGAGCAACGCTGTGCAATTTTATCAGGAATATATGAGAGAGAAGGCTCGGTGGCAAACATTGTTTATTCATAACTACAGAACTGTGTTTGATTCTTGGTTGAGTTTTCACTGTGTTTCTGGGGGATTTCTAACTAAATACATTCAGTACAGGTGAATTGATTTCTTTAAATTTCCGTTTGTGTGCATATGTGTGCAGTCTGTGACTGATATCCACAGCTCGCCCTGTGAAGTGCCGGCACGGTGTTTCCAGGGCTGGATCGTGGATGGGATACACAGCTTACAGTTGTTAGATTTAGTAAATGATGACTTGAATTTAAATAAACTTATGCAACCTAAATAATTTAATTTTGAATAAAAAATCCAGAAGGTATGTGTCACACAATTATACATTTCTTGGGGGTGGACATTAGCTGGGGAGCAGTGAAAATTCCTGAGTTCCCCGACGCTGAGTGATGCTGAAGTTTATAACCAAGTCTGACACCCCCCACCTCCCAGCGCAACTTACAACATAAACTGTGATTTAAGCATTAAATAGGAAAAGAAGGTTTCCGTGTTTCTGCTGTAGGTGAACTGCGATCAAACACTGGAAGCGGCACATTAAAGAGCATGTTGAGGAAATGGATCTTGTTGCTTCCAAGGAATTCGCTGGGAAAGGATAGTTCTCCCTGGTAAAGTGTTCTGCACGGGCTCAGCTTTATAGCGACACCTGTTATCTGATTTGGAAGGCACTGCTGAGCTTCTGCACACTTGTGCAGTGGAACAGCAAGTTATACATCTATGCCTGTATCGGGAAGGTTGTGGGTTCAAGTCCTCTTACTGAGAGATTAATCGTATCACTGTCAGGGCCTTGACCGAGGCCCCTAACCTCAGCGGCTCCAGGGACGGTGGCTGACCCTGCTCTCTAAGCCTGACCTTTCCTTGCTTGTATGTTACTTTGGGCAAAAGTGTCTGCAAAATAAATTAACGATATATAAATGTGTCACATGTTGATCAGGAGCGGTGACCCATAAAAGGCGTCGGGTGACGCAAGTGACAGTTTCGAAATTTATAGCTTTGGGAAGAAGTACGACAGCGGCACAGTGCGTGTGCCCCGTCTGGTTAGAGAGCTGACGGGCGCCGTGATTCATGGCCGGCGTCACTCGGCAGCGAGTCGGACCGCGCTCAGCTGGTGCAGCTGCGTTTCCCCTCATGACCCGAGTCACATGTCCGCAGGCGGCTCAAATCTGTCAAAGCTGAGAAAGGCAGCTTTCTGCATATCAGTGCTGCTCTCATGCTCTGACTGCTGTTACAATCCATCTTATCCTGAGCTGGAAATTTCCCGGGAGGCCACTGGGGCAGAGGTACATCCTGGACAGGATGCCAGTCTACTACATACACAAACACTTACTTAGTTGGGGCAATTTAGCTAAACAAATTAGCCTGTGCATCTTCAGGCGTCAGGAGGTAACTGGAGAACGACGACACTTACATGACATGGGGAGAGCATGCAAACTGCACACACACATGTGGCCTTCAAACCCCCAACTCTAGATTACTTATTATTACCCACCATGCCCAATATTACTGCTTTTATTGCTCTTTTTTATTGGTTTAGCTTTAAATTTCAATGTGTGTTGGATAGGTCTTTTATTATTATTATACACTACAACCAACAGGTTATTTTGCTCCATAGTTCATATAAAATAAGTGCAAAAGAATGTAAGCTCAGTTCATCAATTACATCGACTGTGTCCACCTTCTGAAGTTCTGAAAAGCGCTTTCTTTGTGGTTTGGCTGCCAATTAAAATGCAAGGAAATGTATCGAGTTCAGGCATTGAAACGTGCAGCCTGTGTAAACAGGGACAGCTTGTGCAAAGACACGGAACTGAACCAAAATGTGACTTATGTCACTATAGCCAAAGGAAATATGCTATAAGTGAATTCAGGAATTATTTATGAACAATACTATTACTAAAAACGACAATAAATAAAACAATTACAATAATAATAATTATTATTATTATCATTATAAATATTATTATTTGTAGCAGTATTATTATTATTATAATAAGGAAATGCATATTTTACTCTCAGCATTATCTATAGAGTGTAATCTTTCTGACAAAGTGCATTGATTGCAAATTCCACAGGTATTGGATTGCATCCAAAATGTCATAATGATCTTAGACACTAATTTGCACTAAAAAGGGACATTTCTCAGTTCTAAGGGGACAATGAAAAAATTGAAGAATAATATCTGTCCTGACAGATACAAAATCCTTGCCTCATTTTCCTTTTGAAAATATAACTATTACTTCATATGTTAACCTGTCATTTGGTAATATGCTTGGTCACAGAGCAGCTAACAGTGATATGTCAGGCTTGCAGCTGGAGGGGCAGGGTCACATGATGTGCCGGCGGTGACTCCCTGACCCCTTCCTTCCCTCTGCTGCAGGAACAATCCCGACACAGAACTTACACACGTCCAACAAAGACCATGCTATTTATAAGCCAGTCACATATTATTTTTCTTCATGTGCTCACCGCGGTCTGGAACATACGGAGGCCAGTCATCGAATAGACCTTTAAATCTCTTCTCATTCTAAGTGCCAAGGATGTCTTGGTTTTTTTCTTTCATATTTTGCTGTGTTCCAAAGTCATTAATAAGATCTGGGTCAAAACAGGACCTGAAAAAAAATCTCATTTTATTTTTGAGGGTTAGGGACTGTCAAATAAAGATGGCAGTTTGCTAGTGTGTATTTTACATTCTGCATGGAAATTAAACACACATACAATTTAACGTTTTAGTCTTATTTTTTATTTTGGCAAATCATTGCTCCTTTTCCCGAAATTATAGCGGTCTAGCTTCTGTTCAAGGTGCTACAGTGCTGGAGCGACACTGTGGGAACTGAGTGTTTTCTAAATGACTGATGCACGTCCAGAGAAAGCTGTTAGATAAAATGGTCAAGCTGTTAAAAATAAGATGCTGCAGTTTACTCAGGTCGTTGGGCGCTGAGAGTTAGGGAAACAATAAAACGAGAAAGTACAAAGAGAGGGATGTGGAGTTAATTTAGCTAGCCCTGACCGTGCAAAATACGGGGCAGAAAAGCACAACTACCGGAGAATGTTGTTTAGCGCGCTACCCTTCTGCCCTTCCTGTGGACTGGTGTTCCTGCTTAAAGAAGCACAGAATGTCTCCATCTTGCCTTCATGTGTCATTTCCGGCCGTGCTGGCAGTGATCCACTTCCTTAATAAGTGTTTACGAAAATGCGTTGATTCTTATTAATCTGGTTCTTGTCTGCCATGAGATGTGGAGAGGATGAGGTGGGAAAAGTGCCATTTTTCGACAGGCCAGAAACGTCATCGCCCGCTTACGTTAAGCAGATGTGGTCGGGATTGTTTTTCTTGGGTAATTACCGTCATCAAGTGAAGGCGTTTGCCAATCAAATTTATTTGGGAGGAAAAAAAAACTTCATTTAGAATCCAAATCATTGTAAAAGTCCACTTCGGAACTAAAAAAAAAGGAAAGATTAATAAAAAAAAAAAAACATAATTTTGTAAAATATTTTATTTACTGCAAGTGGTTTTGACATTTCACTGAAATAACATAGATGATTGTTTTCTAAAAATAAGTTAATTATAGGTTATAATGTTTGATTAGAAAAAAATATTTATTTCAGTGCATATTTTGCTTTTATAGTTTGAGCTTTTATTTTGGCAGATCTTTCTTAAATAATAAAAAATAGAATATGTATTAAAATGTTCATAAAACCACAAGACATAGAAAATCTTTGACTTGCAAATAGTCTTCTCATTAAAATATATTGCATGGCTAAATTATGTCCACAAGCGAGATTATGTTTCTGTATTCGTAGAAAAGCATACAGACAGCTTTTTCTATTTCCATCCAGATAATTATTAATGTTATTTTATTAAGTATGGCAATAGTGCATGCTGTAAACAGCATGCACAATGCAGAGCCCTGGATGACAGGGGTATTAAACCAGTTGCCCCACTGGACTTTTTGTGAAGTAATCCCAGTATAAGATCCGTAATCATACATGCAGTTGCTTAAGTCTGGAGATTATTAAGGCTGAATTTAAATTCCCACTCTGCTGAGAAGTCATGACCTCGTTACAGCCCATGTGCATGGAAATGCAGCTGAATGTCAGCAACTGTAAGTATTAATATACATCAGACACAGGAGCATATGCTGTGGAAATTGAACCTAATGTGTTCAGTTATGTCACCAGTTAAAATTATTTGTAAGACTTTTCTTTTGTGGTGCTTTAGAAATTATGCTGGCCATTATCCTTTCAGTATAAGCACGTTCTTGTTTGGTTGAAAACATTCCTTCCCAGGCAACGGTGGTGCGCCAGCAAATAGTTGTGATAATGTCTAACATACACAAGTGTTCAGCTGTAGGTACCTATGACTGACCCAATCTATGCTGATGGGAAAAAAATGTGATTAAAACATGCCGAAGACTGACAAAGGGGCCTTATGCATTTTGACAACAGGCATGCAAAAATTTCAGCTGGATACCTTTGTACTTTTAATTAGAGCTTTCTGCCATAAAGGCTGTTCCTTCTGTCTTTATTTCAAAGAAAGCATTTAACCCTTGTTTTAAAAGGCTGTATCAGTTTTCCATGTGTATGTTTTGCTTGGCTCCCAGTGCATACAACCAAAATTTTCTCGTTTCAAAACAAGCCTGTTTATAGTTCATTCCGTCATTTTTTTTTCCATCTTCACGTGCCACAGTCATTCTTGGTCATATGGATACTGATAGAGTGGGATTCGATTTCACCCATGTATCTGAAATATTTTGTAAAACTAATGATTAAAAATTAATTTAAAGATTGCATTACAAATTCAAAATCTGAACTCAGTTTTAGTTTTGGTGTTGAATGAAGTACATTTCTACAGATTTTGCTTTGTGGTTTAAAAAAATGCATGAATAAATTTTATCACTGTGGCATAAAATCGATAATACAGCACGTTTGACGAACATTTTGAGTGGCAATAAAAACACATCACGCTGAATATTTACAGCACTGTAAAAATGGCTAGAATGATAAGATGTCAACAACCTGACATACTTTAATTTATATCATAAAATTATATGATGGAATTCATATTTGATTGTTTTCTTGATGATGATGAACATGTAAGCTAGCTGGGGAAGGATTTGTCTGTTGTCTTGTGATTCTTACATATTTGGTCATTTAACTTATCAGTTTATACTATTATCTGAGATGGAGGAAATTGCTTGGATTCATGCTTCTCTCCAAATTTGCTTATATTAGATAGATAGAGAGATAGATAGATAGATAGATAGAGAGATAGATATACTTTATTGGTCCCAAAGGAAATTTAGGCATCCAGTACCTCAAATGCACAATAACACACAAGAACAGAATAACACTTAAGGGTTACAGTTAGTTAATAACACTTCACACTTAGTGAATGCCTTTAGACTTAATGTTTTACTGTAAGGCCAAATTATATGACCAGTTCCAGCCACATAAAGCGTACCTCCAATTAAAGATCTTTTATTCACAAATGGGAAAAGAATATATATTACAGTTATGAATATATATGTCTAAATATATGCATAAATCAATGTCTACATATATTTGCATAAATATATAATAAACGTAATCATTGTTTGTACTCGTGACTGGTGTCCGTCCGCAGCCCTGTTTTCTGTGCCGTCTGGGATAGACTCAGGGCTGCACCAGTGACCCTGTACTGGGCGAGTGCATGGAAGAAGGACAGATGGATGTTTTTACTTGTTTTCAAAAGATGGATAAAACCAGAACGTATAAAAATGAGCGTGAATTGAATTTTCAGCACTTACGACAGCATGCAAACAGTACTTGTGTAAAAAGTAGGCATACATTGTGGAGTCGGCAGAGCATTTCAACGTGACGCTCTCAGGGACTGAGCACGCCTGGCCAGCAGGAGCAGCAGCATTTCTTCCAAGCTTGTTGTTCCTCTTGACTGCCTCTCAATTGGATTTCCTCAAGTCACTCAAAAGGCTGTCACTCTAGCCAGAGTCTGCTAGCCATCACCGCCAGTTCAGTGCAAAGTAGGTGTTCCAGAGCCCAGTCGATAATTCTTTTGCCCCCTCGACAGATAACAGCACACTGTCTCCTGTCTCTGGGAAGGATTTGCCCGTATGGCCTTGCAGCCGTCATGCTGAGAGGTGGAGTTAACCTTCTCTGACCAATAATGAGACATACTATATGTGTTCGCAGCATTATGGCACTTTGACCTCTGTTGTTATTATTATTATTATTATTATTATTATTATTATTGATTCCACATTAATATTAGCAGGGATGTACATGGCTTTCCCAGTTTTAACTAATATATATTGGTTTATATAACACTTTAGTTCAGGCCATGTTTTTTGTTATTTATAATTCATTATAATGACATTCATATTTTGACATTCATAATGCATTATAATGCATTTATAGAGCATTATAAACATGGCTATAAATATGTATAAAAAGCCATAACACATTAAAGCCATATTTATAAAATATAAATATAATGAAGCTCTCACCTATAATGCACTATAGATACCTTTATAATGCAGTACAAAGCAAACCATTATAATGCATGATGAAGGTATCTATAATGCATTATAGATGACAGCTTCATAAAGCATTCATAATGCATAATACACACAGCTATAATGTGTTATGCCTTTTGATAAATATTTATAGCCATGTTTTTATTATGAATGCATTATTATTCATTATGAATGTGTTTATAAATTACTAAAATCAGGGACTTTAGTAAAATGTTACCTATATATTTTCAATGGATCTCATGCAATAAAAAATCCTATCCTTGGACTTCAGGCAAAAATGCTAAATGTTTGCCACCACAATATCTGTGTTAGTTTTTTTTCTTCTTTTTTTCTTTGGTACTTCCTGGTTTTCAAAATCAACATTATTAATATTATTTTAAAATACTATTTCAGAAGCTATGAAAATTAACTACAGGGGGCTGGCTAGTAAGTTAGATAACCATTATGGTTCATCGGCATATTCTTGGAGGTGGACTCAAAATCACAAAGATCGACGTTGCTTGGATTACACTCCTAAGGATGCCACAGAAGTATGGCTGTGGAAATAGATTTGAAATGCCTTAATTTCTTTGAACTGTGGGAAAAGGTTTTATGGGAGCTGCTGTTGCCCTTGGTCTGCATTTTCCTGCTAATCTGCACTGTACTGTAAAGAAACCAAGGGGTTCTTGTGTAATTCACAAGTCAAACAAAAAACAACTGTCTTTGATCTATTTTAGGTTTTGCTTTTGGTTGAGGACAAAACATAACCTTCTTTGCCCATTAATTAGGCAAAATTGTATCTTAAACAAGATCACACTTTAGCGAATAGGATTTTCAAATGCAGGAATATGCATATAAAATGCACTTTACATCTCTGCATTTTATCTTCTCAGATTTCCTCAGTCATTGTTTCCCTCAGATGTCCAGGAAACTTCACCAGCTAAGAATATATGCAAGCAATTCTAGTTTCAAACAGCAAAAAAAAATATTGTATTTACATAAATATGCGTTTGTTAAACATGAACATAATAATATATCGAGACAGAATCTTCTAATGTTTTTGTCTTCCCATTAAAAACAGGTTTTTTATTTCTTACTCAGCAAGAGCGGACCCTGAATCAACCTTAGAAAAGTTATGTGTTCGATACAATTGAAGGCCCTGTGATCCATCACACACGAACGTCTCAGTGACATTTAGCTGTGTTTGAAACCCTGTGAATCCAGGGTATACAAACTAATTAAGCTGTTTTTGTGTGACAGGGTCAGAGATATTAGCAGCCCTTGTATGAAAAGTGTGAACTCTTGCGGTGAATTTAAACCTCCTTGTCTCTTATTTCTCTAATGGCTTCCATATGTCTTCATCTTTCCTCCAAGCCTTCCACAAGTAACAAGTGATAAACATTTGAAAAACAATAGGTTACCTGGTTTAACATAAAGACCATTTATTTGACCAGTACTGGTGCGATCTAAAGAATTCTCTACAGGACCATCATTTTTTAGTGTCATTGTGTTTTACAAACAGCTCATAATTTCGAAGTCATGCTTTAATTAGCGAATGATATCTGGGCTTATTTCTGTGTTTAGCATTTCTGACTCCTCATTTCTTGCTTACGCTTGCATTACCGCGCCCTTTCTATTCCTCGCTTTCTTTCTTTGTTTCTTTAGAAAAAAGTGACATGTCTTTTCACCAACGTCTTCTCAGCTCACCGATGAATACAAACATTGGCCTTTTCCCCCCTAACTCAACTCGAAAATTACTTCCAAGTGCCATGAGGTTGTGTCCGTGTTTAGCTGTCAAAAAGTAATCCAAACCAATTGTTGCTTTTAAAATACATCATTAATAATTCTATATTCATTGTGTATTACGATAACTTTATTCTGGAAATAGCTCATTTAGACCATCTCAAATAAGGACTCAATCTGTCATATTCTAAATTATATATGCTTTATATGTTACTATATAAACCATATTCTTTCATGACCTACCAAATACTATCTATCATATACTTTGCATAGATAACACCTTATTTTAATTCAGCAGTTAATTTGCATGTTTAATAAAAATGTGAGTAGCAATCTCAGTACAGATATAGATTTTATGAAACCTATTTTTAAAATTAAGAAAAAAAAATTATCATAATTTGTTATGATTAAATGTTATGATAACTATGTTCTTAATCTTTCCTGCAGGGTTGAATTTAAAAATATTTGTCTGAAAAAGATTATTTTGTGTGTAACAAATTAATAGCTTTCCTCAAATATTAATATTATTAAGCTTCATAGGTCATTTGGAATGAGGTCTAATAAAACTATTACTGGCTGCAGTCTTTGCTAACAGCACAAGTATATTAATAAAATAATAAGTTATGCCCTTGATAAGAAAGCCAAGAATGGTAATAACAGTTTAGCTGATAATCAAATTTTTAAAATAAATAAAATGTGCAACTCAAAACCACCCCAGAAACAAGGTATTCTCACCCTTAAAATGTGTTAGAAGATTTTGCAACATCAGAGCGCGAGCAGCTAATTAGAAAAACAATTTATTCTCTCAAATCATCTACGCCCTCAATAGCTAAACCTGAAATATTACGCAATTACTTATATCTTCATTTTATGTGAGCTTTAGAGTGTAAAGGCTGCTTGTTTTCAGCGTGCAATTATATATTGTCTGAATGCATTTGAATGCACTTGTTGCACATGGCCTGTAATGCAACTTCAATAAGGTGGATTCTGTCGGGTCTGTTTTTTTGTAGCCTCAGAAATTGTCATGTTTCCATTGGGGGGAAAAAAAAAAAGATCAGCTTTCTACATCACCCTCCTTCTGCACACTCTGCCGTGTAAAATCGTGGTTCTCATTTTGGCACATTGAAATTTCCGTTGCCAAGGCCAACACCATAAATAAAAGGGTTTCTGCAGATTTTACCTGCCGCACTGTAACGCAGCCAAAGCAGGAGAGGGCCAGTTCCGGGAACAGTAATTCACTGCAAAGGCTGGCTCGGCTCGGGGAAGCAGGAAAAAGGAGTAAAGCTGCGAATCTGCAGCCTGGGTCTGATGATCCAAATTGAAAAAGCGAAGGGTATGTGTCCTGCCAGAGAGGCAGTCTCCACCATCATGGTGCTATGGGCCCCCAGCGTGCTCTGGGACGATTTCGCGTGGAGGTGTAGGGACCAGGGGGATGTGCTTCACCCCCAGTATTTCATTTGACTTCATTCATCCCCCCCAAAAAACAGACCTTTGTACTAAAACTATGCCCCCTCCCCCCCAAATCTCTCCCCTAAGCCATTGGTTTTGCACCTAAATGCATTCGTAGTATATAGTCTAACGGGAGCTGGGAGGGAGCAAAAATGAGGACTGTCTGTGGGTCCTCAAGGATCGGATTGGGAAACACTGGCTTTAATAATCAAAGACAAATGCTTATTATCTATGAAATCCTTAAGAAGTGAAAGGAAACATGAACAGGTTTGGTTAAACAGGTTCATAGAATGTGCTGTTTTTATAAGTATACTATACTGTACATTGTATATATAGTTTGTTCATATATGACACAATGTAATTAACATTTTATGCTCATTTGTTAAAAGCTTTAAACAATTTAAATGCATCTGTTTTTCAGAAAGCTACTAATTCAAGACCTTCTATAGGAATTCTATGAGAGACAATATTCTTTTCATCTTGACACTTTTGCTATTATATTTTCTGCTGTTTATTTAACAAGTGTTGTTTTTCTATCTGTAGTACCCTGTTATATTTCTCAGGGGTGCTGTGGGTCAACCAACTGAAGTGTTTGTTGTCTATAACTTCTTAATCATACAGTTGTTTTACAATTAGCTGCATTACAATTAATTTCTGAATTTTGTTTGATGTAGAGCAAAACTTTGAAACACAAATGTGCTAATTCATTCATTCTTTTTTTGCAGTTTTTTTCAAAGCAGGAACACATTAAACATGTTCTACTTTTTAATGTTTTGTGTTTGAAGTTAAAATTATTCAAATTTGGAACATGCATCTATATATTGAAGCCATTTATTTTTAACCCGATTATTCTATAATTGTTCATTTTGTTAACAACATGAAAAGCATTATATTTAAGTAACGGAAATGATCAAAAACATGATAATACATTTATTCGCAAAATAAATGCATAGGATTGGGAATATATTTGGCAGTTCTATGAATTAAAGATTTACAGTAATTTACATTTTTTCCCAAATGCATTTTCCATCTTCCACAATATACTTAACAATATTAATCTTAGTTCTGAAATAAGTTTAAATATGAAGTTTACTTGTATCAGAAAACACAATAGCATAACATATGTATTACAGTTTCATTGCATATAGCAGCGGTGGCCAATCTTATCCGTAAAGGGCCGGTGTGTACGCAGGTTTTTGGGGTAACCTTTAGGTCAGCTGTTCAAACCCTGGTGTGAGGACTCCTCAGCCAATCAGTCCTCTAATTAGTAATCTAATTAGGGAGCTGCAGTGAAAAGCCGCACACACAGCAGCCCTTTGCGGATAAGATTGGCCACCCCTGACGTATAGAGTATACATTTGTAATTTTAGTGAATTACTTCTGGTTTATTAAAATCTGGCATTGCTATTAAGTAGCTCACCTCTTTCATCTTTTGCAGACAAGATAATAATCGATAACCTAACAAATTAGTGGAGATTCAATAAATCTCAATATACAATATGTTGAACATGAGTCTGCCTCTGGATTTAGGGGGACAATCACCTTTTCAGCCTCAGGATGGGAATGAGAGCGGCACGTGCTCCCATTGTCAGTGCTCAGTGTTGGTTCCAGATTTAAGAGGTTGCATGGGACGCACGGCGAGGAACAGCACCAAATGCAGCCTCCTACAAAGCATTGTGTCAGCAAGGCCATCGGATTTCGCTTCTCTCAGTACAAGGGATGTTATCTTTTATGAACTTGAATTTCATTTGTCCTCACATCTTTTCTCCATTTGATATTTCTTTTGAAGCAAAAACAGTTGCGCCACTCAGTCTTCCCGATATGCCCAAACAGTACAAAAGATTTGGTGCAAGCAATTGAGAAGAAAATATTTTCCCCCATAAATGAAGAATTTAGGGACTTTGGTTCTAGATATTGATTAACCTGCAGTAAGAAACTGCCCCTGGCTGGGGCTATTACAGTGTGGTAAAAAAAAGCAAAATGCATTTGTGATTTTTATGTACAGTGAGCTCAATAAAACAAGCTACTTTCAAACTGAAGTATGTGGAATTTGTGAATAAAAAAGGTTAAAGATAAAATTTAAAACAGAAACAGAAGAACCAAGTAAGGACCCATTTTTAATTTTTTAAAAATTTAATTCTCAACTATTAAGGACTCAAAAAGAAACAAAGGCTAATAAATCCGATTAATTGAAAATTAATCTATCAATGCAGACAGTTCCTCGATAATGAATCAGAATGTTTGAATTTGTATCTTTTGCTTTCATTTCTTTGTCTTGCTGATATATAGCACAGAGAAGCAAGCGGACACAACATGTCTAGGCTGATTAGATGGATCTGCAGAGTGACAAGTTTCTGATCTGAAGTAACGGACTGGCTCTGCCCTGCCCTTCATGGTCCAGCTGACTTTTATGCATTTCAGTGTGATATTAAGCACCGACACCCACAGTAAAGAGTTGGCCATTTCTCAACTGCAATGCCCCAGCACAGGCTAATATTTCACTGCCTCTTGCGGTTTTTAAATCAGGGCCCTGCATTTAGCATGATGGCAACGTAGAAAGCGGGAATTTCACATTCAAATCGTCGCATTACCATTTAAATACTTTTAGGAAAACAGAGAATCTCGCCAGGTTTAATGGATGAAGAGCGTTCACATGACCCCCCCCCCATACATTTTCAGTACTTTTTACTGCTGTTTTCTTGTCATGCTATTATAAAAAGGTAACAAGCCATGTCTTTGAATAAAATATTAAATTCAAATGACTCTGTACTGGGTAAGTGGTTAGAAGGTATATGGCTGGATTAAAACAAACACCACTTTAAAGATAAGGACTATGAACAGGTTCTGTATACAAAATAATGGGGAATAAACTATTTCAGTTAAATTAGCAGAGGATTACCCTGAGGAGAACTGGAAAGCATCCTGAAGGCTGTATTATCCTGCCCGTGTCACGTATCTGACTTTCATACTCATAATCACTTTAATGACCTTATTCTTATAATTTGTAGAAAATGCATCACACTTACTAAAAGGAGAGTTTATATTGGATCAAAAAACAGAAATACCAAAAATACATTCCCATTTGTATAAGTTAAAATTACATTTGGCTTTATAAGTATAGTTTTAGCGATTATAAGTGTTTTTATAGAAATCCTTCAGCCCTTACAAGGTGATGACTCACTATATTCATTATACTTATTATATTGTACTGTATATATTTGATTTATTATTGCATTCTTGGTAGTGCACTCCTGCACTTGTATACACTTATTAACCACACATGCACATTGTATATATCAACTGGCCTGCATGTGACCATTGTCTTGTCTTGTTTAAACTGTGTTTGTATCTACTGTAAGTATGAGAGTCATTGGCAACTGGAAAAACATTCCCTCTGTGTGTGATCATACTTGGTCTGTAAACCTTTTTCTGATTCGGATTCTGATTCTGCTGCCTGATTTGCGATGTGTGGGGTGTGAGGTCAGAGATGTATGGATGGGGGTCGTGAACTCCCTACCTACTGAACCTCAGGTCTAGAAACATCCAATCACCCTGAGAGGGCGCAGTTTGTTACCGTTTTCCCTCAAAGAAAGGTGAACCCGTTAAGTCACCAGCGACACGGGTTTGCAGATGACCCTCCATATCGTAAAATAAATCATGGCCACATTCTTACTTAAGCGGCACTGGGATCGAGTCTCTGACATCGTGTTCTCCTTGACCCGATGGGCCTCACAATTTGTGAGCAATCGCTGCATGTCCTCCGCTTTTGGAAGCCCTCTTGTAAATACAGAAATATCATAATCTTTGCTCTGGTAATCATCACCCCTAGGTCTCCCTGATTTTCCACCTTCTTTTTGGGGTACAGTCCGAGGTGTGACACAAACCACGTACAGATCGCGTTTCACCTCTGACACGGGGAGGAAATTCTTGTTTAATAGGAAAATGGCGAAAAGCTGGGGAGAATTATCACGTCCACGTTCGCTAAATTAAAGCATTAGACAGTCGATCTGCCACAAGGAAGTTTGCCTTTTTCACACTGAATATCGCAATATTACAAACTGAAATATATCATTTCTTTGTACAGTTATGTATTTTTATATACAGCTTTTACTTACATATATATAATTTTGCCCAGAGCACAATGGTATAATAATAAACTAATTCATAAATATTTATGAATAGTTTTGCACATCTAGAATTATCTAGTATTATCCTACACACACACACACACACACATACACACACACACACACGTATATATATATATATATATATATATATATATATTTAACCCTGAAAATTTTTGTCTGCTTGTTTTCTTTTTATAGACTTAATATGATGTGCTTTATGGAGACAATAGGAGTATTACTAATTTAATTACAAATACAAGGTTGCTTTTTGTTCATGTTTTAATTAGCTCTTTGTGTCATTACCCTTTCTGCTTTAATTACCCTCTTTTTTCAAGTAGCAATACTTTCATATGGAAATTACATTATATGGTTTCATATTGAAAACAGTGATTAAATCATTTGTCTGCTGTTTTGAATAAAAACAAAACAAAACAAAAGCACATATAAAGCAAGTAGTAAATATCTGAATTCATACCAGTATTTACATTATATGCATAAATTGAATCATAGTTGCTAAAATTTATTTTCTAGCATCTGAATTGTTGTCTTTAACATTAAAGGTGCTCTAAGTTTTTCAGGGTTGCTCAGCTTTCTTTCCAACCTACGTATTGTGTCTTTCCAGAACATTTGACTTTTGAATTCTTCATGGGGAAAAAAAAATTCTAATTTACCAGCCTAATTAAGACTTGCACAGCCTGTACAAATCTGTTGACGTAAGGCGCACTCACCTAATCACAAATTGCTTGAAATCAGTTTCATGGGTGGTTTTAATTTGAACAGAAATAAAGTTCTGCTTCCTTATGTCCGTCTGACACTTGAATTGACTGATAACTAAAATGTTGCAGCTGATTCAATTTACGAAGGACAAAAGCAACAGGAAGAGCCGAGTGCCAGTTCCCAGGGCACGTTTATACCAGCTGAGTACCGGTTCCCAGGGCACGTTTATACCAGCCGAGTGCCGGTTCCCAGTGCACGTTTATACCAGCCGAGTACCGGTTCCCAGGGCACGTTTATACCAGCCGAGTACCGGTTCCCAGTGCACGTTTATACCAGCCGAGTACCGGTT
>JAODJW010000043.1:7183736-7194898 GCA_026777045.1 Hyperopisus bebe
AGAGATGAGGGTCCGGGGGGGGGGGGGGGCAAGCCCCCCCAGTACATGGAAATTGCATCCTGTCATGGACTAATACAGTGCCTGTCCAGATATTGACTGGCTAAAAATCACATCATTACAATGCACTGTTTTTGTTTGGGCAAAATTTTTTTTTGCCTCCTTCTGCCAGAAGACTGGCCTCTTCTAATGAAAAGCATTGATTTTGCTTATTTGCTTATTCATTCGTCGTGGTTTTACAAATGACAATGCTGCTGATTATCCCTGACAACAAATGTCCTTGGACTGTTAATTAAGACCGCTGCAGATGTGCGGAGCCATTTGACACAGGCTGACAAATTGTAAATCCTGCGGGGAATATGGTAAGGACTTCGTTAGCCCAACGAAGCTCAACAAAAGCGCAAATTAAGTAATCAACAATGTCAATATTCTGCATGACAGCTGTGGTTAAACTACGTAATTTGTTTGCTTGCAAACGTTAAATGTGTGAGGCGCCCCATCCTGGGTTATTCCCTGCTTTGAGCCCATCCCGGGATAGACTCCAGACCCCCTGGATAGGATAAGCAAGTGGAGAAAATGAATGGATTTGATTGACAAATTTAAAATATGGAATATCAGCGAGCACCTGATATCCCGTCCCAGGTGTCCTCTGCTTATGTGCCCTGTGCCTTGCTTGGATAGGATCCAAACTTGCCACAATCCTTTACTGGATAGACAGATAGGGAAGATGGATGGATGGAATTTTTATTTTATTTATTTTCGAAAGGGATAAATGGCTGGTTGGATCACAGCTTGGAGAATCAGTTCTTTTAAAATACGCTACTCAAAAGCAAACCTATCCACAGTGTTTAGCTTCTGTCAGCCACAGGTCAATGTCACGGCACTTAGCACGTGTGTGACGGAATTCCCCGCTTTCCCACACTCGCAAACCTGCAGACGTTCCCAGAGGACGTCAACGCGGAGCTCCGCTCCTGGTGGTTAATTGATATGTTATTGATTTGTGACCATGTGCAAACATTTTTTTTCTTGCCGAAACAGAAACGTGTAGGAAACAGTATATGATCCAGGTGCCGCTGCTTTCAATATTCCGGCCTATTAGAGCGTGATTATCTGGCTGCGTCTGGCTTCGCTCACAGGACAAACGACAGAAGCGGAGAAACCGGACACAGTTCACCTTTCCCACTCAGTCATGTGATGACAAGGCCTGCTTGATATGTCGCTTGTTAGTTATTTGCTTTGTTTTGTGGGTTTGGTCAAATTCAGAGCTGTAAAATTTTTCCTTCTGCATCCTCAAGTCAGCAAAAATTATGTACTGTACTAAAAATACTAAAAATGAATTCTGACTGACGTGAACTTCAGAAACAAAGCAAAAAAATGAAATCCAACTCAGAAATATTTTTTGTCTCTGCAACAGTTTTTCTTATTGCATTGTCCCTCTGGTCAAGTTGCATTTTTGCTTCACAATTGGTTTGTTTTTGATTCTTGTCCATTCTTTTAAATCATGGGATTACTACCCAATCTGTTTTAACCACAGTAAACGACAGACGTCAGAAGTTCAAATGAACATGCATCCTGCCCATATGGAACTGGCTTAGATTTGGTTGATTTGACACCTAACCCCTTTTTCCTTGTTTTTCAGGTGTTGTTTTCGCCCCACAATGCTGCCCCCCAGGCCCACGCTTTCCAGGCTGTCCGGACAAAGTTGTGAGAGGCCCATTTTCTCCGGTCCCTGGAACAAAGACCGGTACCATGCCACGGATCAAACCGCCCAACAGGAGGAGACAAGTGGCTCCCAGGTTAGTGTGCTTGGTGTTTGTCCATTAGTGCTGAGTAAAAGGAAGCATGTCTGAACTTCCATGGGGCTGCAGTCTCTTGTCGCCAAGGGCTGGAATATCCACAAGGTTTAGCGTCACCATTTAAATAAGCAATTGATTTATCAGGGACAGTTGAGCCATTTGCACATGTTCTGACCATTAGGTTCCTTTGCAAATAATTAACCAATTAGAAGATGCTTTAAAAAGGGGTGGTTCTCAGGGGGTGCAGGGGGGAACAGTGCCCCCACGACAACATGCCTGGCCCCCTCTGTGAGCCCCCTAAATATGCATGCTGCGTGGGTCTGAAATAAATGTATTATTACTATCATTGTTATTTACATGTATGTATGTGGGCTAAAATTTTGTGCGCTGTGAGCAGGCGAAACACAAACGAAAGCACATTTTCTTGACGGACTGTTAACACAGGGGCGGCGGGTGGTCGAGTCGCTTCAGCGGGTGAAACGCAAAGTTAATGACAGAAAAAAATAATCAAGCTCGCGGAGTGAGTTACATATTTGTAAAAACTGTAAAATGTGACTGCAAAGCTTTGGGTAAATAACTTATCGGCTTTCAAAATTGTTTTTTGCTTCTTAATGCTGGCAGTCTAGTGTAAGTAATACTAGGAGGACAATAAGGTCAAATGCATCTGGCCCCCCAAACAGAACAACTGGCCTCAGTCTGCCCCTCCCCATTTGAAATTATCTAGAACCACCAGTGGCTTAAAAATAATGTCAGTCAAATCTGCAAGCCTTAACATTTTAGTTAAATCTTACACGATGTGAATGAAAGGTAAAGACACAGCTGGCCAAAATTGGCAAGAGGCACAGGGATGTATGACGAGTCCCACTGACTGTCAGCTGAAGGTGTCACTTCCTCTTCTACAGGACACTGGAGTGATTTACTTCACCTGGGTGTTGACCTTTCCTGGCCGGCCAGAGGCCACACTAATGAGACAGAGACACATGTAGGTGCCTCTAATGGGACATGCTTTTATAGTCACGTGTGGAATGGGATTGGCCTGCCCCACCCATACATCCACCCAGCCCCATCCCAGGGATATTAGTCCCTGTGAGGGACACCTGAGACACAGATTACTGGGGGGTGGGGGGTGGGCCTCTGACATAAACCCAGCCCTTGGGGGGGAGGTAAAGAGGGCCTGTCCACATTCTGCTAAAATCAGTTCAGGGCGGACAGTAGAATCAGGGCAGGATTTTTCCCATTTCACTTGTCCATACACCAGTGCAATGACTCCTTCTGAAATAGGCAAATTAAATGAACTATTTAATACTGTGGGTTTAATGTTGTACATACAGTTTATTCTAGGTATAATAAATCTGCCAGTCTTTTCCTGTGATGACCTTTTAATAGTGAGAAAATAACAGTCTAACACTGGGTCCATTAATTACTGCTGAGCTACCGTAATTAGTTACATTTATTAAGCTGCCCCCTAACGATGTTCAAACATCATTGGAAAATCGAGAGCCAGGAAATTGTAAGCTTGTTCTCTGCATCTATAGGAACAAAGCAGACTTCCATTATCAGATCTGGTGTGAATTTACGCCGTGCCACGTTTGTTCTGTAATACTTGAAATTGCCCAGCGTGACGTGTTTGGTCAGTCATTGGCTTCCCAATTTGATTTTGGGTCTTGTCTGCTTTACCTCTGCTGTGACTAATGAGATACATTCATATTTTTCATGCAGAGAAACAGGTGGGTGTCCCATTTTGAGAGAAACCATGAACGTGATTGAGATCCCAAATCAGCAGGGGAAGTATTCCACCTTTTGCCTGTTGTTCCTTAATCCCAGCGCTTCCCCGGAATTCCCTCAGACCGAGCGTCAGAAGCAGCTGGTCTGAAGCTCACGCTCAGCCCTTTCTTGCTATATTTCACTTGCGCAGCCTTTGCTGATGAAGGACACGCCGTTAACGTCATGGGAGTGGTTCCCAGTGGGGCGGTAGCCCAAGAGAGCCACAGGTTAGGTGAGGTTTAAGAGTGGCTCCAGCACATTTGATTAATTTAGGTTGCAGGCCTCCGCTGGGACAAAGGAGCTGCTGACTGGACGCGGGGCGAATCGGGGGAAACCTGCGGCCTGTATCTTCAGAGATGCCTCGTGTCCGTGGCCGAGCCAGAAAGGTCAGTATCTGAGAAAACATGACAATTAAAATAAGGGCAGCTCCCTTCAACCACCTTTCACCTAGAAAACGAGGCGGAATCAAACTCGATCTCTCTATCTAAGGATACCTGCCAATTGCCAGTGGCCTCCTGGCTCAGGGAAGGTGATTTGTGGGCTGATAACGGCAATACAGCCTTTTAGGATAGTGAGATGGATTACCTGAGTACTTCAGTTATTAAATGATCTTGCAGTTACTGTTAAAGTTTATTTACTTAATTCTTAAAAGCTGTGGTCCACTCTGTTGAAGGTTTTCCTGCTACGACCTGCTGTTTGCCGGCATCTTGGTCGTCCCTTGCTGGACCGCCTTCCTGGTTTTGAAATTTTAACACTGATGCACAAGATGAGGAGAAAATGCGGCGGCTCTGGAAACGCGCGATTGATCACAGGTAATTGTAGATGAATGAAAGCGTTGAAACCGCAGGGGGGCGTCAGGGGGGTGTCGATGTCCCCAGTCTCACCCTTGCTCTGGATCCCCCCCCCATCCTCTCCCCCCACCGTCAGCCGCCATCCCCAAAGCCTCACAGGAGCTTGGCAGCTCTATGCTTTAAGTCAAAGTGAGTTACGCCGAGAGTGAGAGAACAAAAACAGGGAAGGCAGCCAGGGTGCAGAACAGGGATACAGCTTTGATTTCTGCTGGTGCTGCTGAAACACAGAGGATGAAGCTGCAAAAAAGGAGACATTATCTAGAACTTGTACCCAGCTGAGCTGAAGGTCCTAATGCAGCCGAAAGCTTATCATTAACACATAGTGGAAGTGGGACAATGTAGTCTATGATTGGAAGTATTACATTGTAGAATCTATAAGAACGCAGAAGCAAGAGTAAACCTAAATCTGCATGAAT
This sequence comes from Hyperopisus bebe, assembly GCA_026777045.1. NCBI lineage: Eukaryota > Metazoa > Chordata > Actinopteri > Osteoglossiformes > Mormyridae > Hyperopisus > Hyperopisus bebe. The sequence continues at coordinate 7,188,561 of JAODJW010000043.1, forward strand.
GATACATTTTAAGTAACAAAACAAGACAAAAGAATGAATTAGTTGCATAGGGGGCGCTAGTTTCAGACTAGTTACAGCTCATGAACCATCCGCAGGAACAATATTGCACCATGCCCAAAAATGGGTGATTATGGATTGTCTGCCAGCAAATAATTGCTCCTGACTTAAATCCAGATTTCTTTCACTTGGTGGTTCTGGGTGGTCCGTGTCTTAGCGGTCCATGAGAAATATAATACTGAAGTGTACAGGGGAAAAAAATGAAAATGTACACATGTGTTATACACAGTAAATTATCGAATCCCCCAGGTATGGATCTACTTCAAAGACTCAGCTGGCTTTCCCGTCCCAGGCGCTGACGCCTGGGTGAAAGCGGGGCGGGGATGTGGTGCCCGTTCCGCTCGAGGGGGCCCTTCGCGCCAACGCTGTGGGTCATGCCGGGTGAAACAGGAAGTGCATATCACATGATCCTTGCGCGACATTCAGATTTAACAGTAATGGGACTGAATTCTGCATGCTATGCACTTCATTTTCTAATCAAGCCGTCAGGATTAATGTAGTACCAGACACCAAAACCTCAAAATGCTCTTTTTTTGCATGTCTGTAACTGTGCTATAAGTTTCAAAGTATAAGGGGAAACCCAGAGGTCAATTAGCTAATTGCATTATTAGCGTTAACTAATAATGCAAAGAATTGTGTGGACGCAACAGGCACTGTAGTGTGTAAGCACATGGACTATCTGTTTAAATCCCAGAATGGGTTCAACTGTTGTACCCTGCAATCAGGCACTTAATCAGAAACTGCAGGGCAGTGTCTGTTTACCTGGCTAACATTGTGAGTGTGACTAATTATGCAGCAGTATAATTCAATTTAAAACAGATTTAATATTTCCAACGTGCAGCTGATCTTCCTCTTGAGATCCTCACCTGCTTTATAGACGCACACAAATGTAGATTCATCCCTGCAAATTGGTGTCTGTTCCCGTAGCTTGAACTGGAACAGCTGGGATAGCCCATTACATGCCCCCTCCACCCTCGACCCTCAGCATGGTGGGCTTGCACGTGATACATCCCCCCCCACAGAGGTTCTGCCCTAGAAGGCCACACACACACACATTTTACCATTGTGGGGACTCGCCATTCATTTCTATGGGGAAAACTCAAATCCCCACAAGACGACCTTAACCCCTACCCAACCCTAACTTTAATCATAAGTAACCAAACAAAATATGAGACCTTTGGCATTTTTTGTTTTTTGATCGCATTCATTTGGTCCCCACAATGTAATATAAACCTGATCCACACACACACACAGACTCACGTCCTCTGGTCAGATAGCCGGACCTTCCTGTTTTGCCCATGTGTACTCACACATCCTGGCCAACTGGTGTCAGAAACATGCCGACCCCCCTACGCCCCCCAACTCCACACCACGGCTTTTATTAACCATAAAACCCAACCACGGGCATTCTGCTAATCCTTTTCATGACTCACACCTGCAAAGCCCCCGTCCCACTTCTGCCCCCACCGCACAGATTTTAGGGAAGTGGCCAACTCCTCCACAAGAGCTAATTAACAGCTGCTTAGCAGAAAAAAAAAACATCCACCCAGGGGATGATAGCCCAGAGGACGACTGATGCTGGGGTTTCCCAGCCTCCACCCAGGGGGTGATAGCCCAGAGGACGACTGATGCTGGGGTTTCCCAGCCTCCACCCAGGGGGTGATAGCCCAGAGGACGACTGATGCTGTGACTGTGGGTTAACAGCAATTAAACCATACTTTGCTAATGAGGCATGTCTTTATCCCGGCCTCTGTGTCCACGGTGACACATCCTTGTATGTTCTAATGACATACATGCTCCGCAACTGATTAGTCAGCAGTCCGTCATACAGAAACATATACTATGCCGTGAATCACTGAATTTTAGCTAGTATGTTTGCCAATTAAAACCTTTTAGCTAGCTTTTTAGCTAGATTTTAGCTAGCATGTTCACCAATTAAAACCTTTTTAGCTAGCATATTTGTCAGCTAAAATCATTTCTTTATCTAGCAGACAGTTCTATCCAAAGCATCGTACAGTAGAGAAGGCAGGATCAGACAGTCCCTGGAGAGGTGGACGGTGGCCTATCAGTAAAATCACTCTTCTGACCCAGGGATTCAAAATGGTGACCTTCAGATTACAGACACAGCATCCTAACATGCTGACTTCTATTTTGCTTTCTGTTTCCATTATTAAGTCACTGGGTCGATGTCAGCTCCTGGCGACTACGTAGACATGGTTTCTCCAGAATGTTCTGTCTTCTGTCTGGACCGGGGTAGCTTCTGACTCAGGAGCCAATGACACTGCGTCTTTGATCAGGAAATCACCAGTTGAAGCCTGGCTTCATGTCTGTGGGCCCTTGAGTGGGGCCCTTAACTCCCAATTCCATGGTGGCTGTCCTTCACCGCTAAACTTGTTTTTACCTACATATGTGTCATGGAGAGCAAGATGGCAAAAGGAGAATTTCCCCGTAGTGATCAGTAAAGTGTCGTCATTGTTGTTATGTGTTTTATGTTCATTGCTGTGAAGGTAATGTTGCTTCATTCCAGGTAAGTAACCATTTGGTTATTTTTCCTCTCGCTTTTTCCCCCTTTGCTGAGAAATTGGAAGCCCCTCCCCATGCAGCGGGCGCACCTGCATCAGAGAGGCATGCGGCCCATGTGACTCCGGCACCCGCCCCCAGTGTCACAGTGGCGCACAACAGGAAGGCCGCTGAAGGTTCACAGCCTTACATCTTTCTGCTCATGAAATCACTTCCTGCGGGCCTCTCCCTGACCTGGCTGGGGGCTTGGGAGTGGGGGTCATTTCCTTATGAGGTATGGGGGGGGCACAGAGCTCACTTTTTTAGGAATGTACTCAACTCAATCAGCAGAAAAAAAAAAACATTTAAAAATATATTTAATTTTCTGGATGTTCAAACTTTAATTGCTTTGCTAATTAAACGGTCCACACAGGCATCAGCTTAAAAGTCACATACACATAAGCATAGATGTGAAAACTTAATTGTGTATTGATATTAATATGCACACAACCCTAAACAGCATAAGCAATTAAAAGATGGACGGATGGATGGATGGGTGTGGATGTAAATGATATCAGATAAAACTTCAGTAAATGTCAGGAAGTAACGGTACAATACCTCAAAACTCAGACCTTTAATAATATGCGTTTTAACAGCTGTGGAAAAAATGCTCCGAACATGGGAAATTGTCTAAAATTTCACAAAAAAATGTATATATATATAATCATAATTTATCCACTAAAGTTACATATTAACCTTGTTAATTTAAACGTTGTCATGTGTACTGATGTTGTTTTCTCTTTTAAAAACAAACTGGCTTAGAGCGTAACGTGGCAGGGATGTAACATTAAAAGATGACTGCTGTCTGCAGATCCTTCATGTTCTTACTGAATCTGACCAAACATGTGAAATTGTCACCTGAATGACAAAACTGCCGTTTCCTTACTTGTCTTAGTACAATGTTACACCGCTTAAAAAACAGCAGTAAAAATATGATTTCCTTCCTTCCTAGTCAACTTCTTCCTGTTTACCACAGAATGCAGGTCAGAAACAGAGATAACGGAGACTCTATTACTGACCACTGTTTGGGAATAATTGCAGCTCAGTTGCCGTGTATTTGTTGTACAGCACAATACAATGTATGAATAACCTCTCATGGGGAAAGAAAAAAAAACATTGTTTATAAAAACGTGTGGAGCGCCTGAATCTTCGACGTCCTGCTCTGTTCGTTAAACTGAGAGGCGAAACTCATCACGGAGTCAAATGGCTCTGAGGTACGTTCTGGCTCTCTGAGGGTGAGAACCAGGTTGGAATTTCCTTTCCTGCATGTCGGCCGATGATGTTTAATTTAAGAGCTTGCGATCCTGACGGACAATGATGCTGAGGCTGAGAAGCTAATGGTGCCTGGATATCACCCCCTGCTTTATCAATGAAGGATGCACCAACATTTTCGAGCAGCTGGTGAACCTTCTCAGCCCTATGAACATTGTGCAAATATTCCCACCTATCTGCAGATCTTTTGGGAAGCCATTGTTCCCTCCTTCAACTCACACGCCTTAGCTTCAGCCGATAAACGCAAATGCAAAAAACTTCGATAAGGTCTGATAATTGTCGTTGGTTGCATTAATAACCACTGCGACGTTCCTGTGAATTGCTTTCTACAAAAGTAAGACCTCGAATGTTGCAGTTCTGAAATTTCACAGCAACAGATCTCTCTCTAACCTGCAAGTGAACTAACCAGGAATGAAGAGTGTTTCTCAGAGAAGCTCAGGAGAATGGCTGTCATTTGCTTATGTGACACCAAGTACAACACACACCCCCTTTTTATGAGCCCGGGGGTCCTTGACTTTTATGGCAGGCTGCCGAGATGAACACTACTGCTTAAACATGGAAGTAAACAAAGCTTTGTTACTGGCCTTTTAAGGACAATGAGCAAAAGACACTCGTTTCAAACAGAAACTTCCAGGCCCCTTTTTTCCAGTTCCAAAATATCCAGATATTTCTCTGGTGCTTTCTTATCAGCTTCCCAGTTGACCATATTTAACGATTAACAAATCAGTCAGTCATATCCAGGCCAGCTGGGCTTCACTAACTGAAATCTAATGTGAAGATTGGGCCAACGTCGTGGAAATGCAAGACATTACCGTGTCACTCTCATGCCTCCTGGGATCCCACAGTTTTGCATTTGGTCCAAGGATTCCCTAGAACTAAAATTAACCCAGTTGACACAAGCATACACACATTCAGAGAAACAGTTTGGCTTCCTATAATGTTGTATAATTTCTGGTGACTCTCAATTAGAGTACAAAACTCACATTTCTCTCTTTCACTTTTGCAATCCATACAGAGATATCTAATTTAAAGATATTGAAAGCATGAACAAATATTTAAATACTTAAATGTATCTTTAACTTAAGACTGTTTGTTATTTGTCATTAATTAAGATATCATTTCAAGAGATTAAATAATTGCCAGATCCCCTTTTCAGTTGTAGACACGTTCAAAAGTGGCTTTGCATGTTTCAAAAAGATTCACGGGAATAACTTTCAGTTACCATCAAAGGCACTTAAAGACGCGTGATTTTGGGATCTCTCAATCTGGTTTGCTGTATGTCGCCTGCTTCACAGTGCTGATTCAGGCTGGCAGAACAGATTAAAGGGCAGCCAAAGGTCAACCGCAGCCCAGCAGGCTGGCTTTCTGGACCAGATGTACGGCGGCTTACCCCTCCCCCCCCTACCCAGTGACCTAGTAGATGCGAAAGGGGATTCCCTGCACTGATTCTCCATTCCCTTTGATGGAGATTTACCCACATGACCCGTGGCTCTCTGTGTGCACGTGTCACTTTCGTTTAAGGGAAGAGGCTATCTGAACTGGCTGGGGATGACTGTGGGGACGCCCCAGTACCTGGGCAGGGGGAAGCCGGGGGGGCTGGAAGTAAGAAACCCATCCAGTGTGGGGAGAGTCTGTTTATGTGCAAGCTGTCAAAGTGTTCTTTAAGAAATAACAAAAAGCAAAGGACTCACAGCCCTGACCAGGGTAAGTGGTTAGAGCATGGATGGATGGATTTCCAATAATTCAAAATATGCACAATTCATATTATTATATATTATATACACATACATGGAGATATAATCACTACAAAACATACTGAACTAGGCTCTTTATTTGGTTTAACAACCAATCCAATCAAAATACTATGTTATCTGCTGTTTTTCTTAGAGTATTTATTTTAATATTATATAAACAGATAGAATTAACTTGAAATATTTTTGTGGGAAAACCATGATTCTAAACGTTTTGTGGTGTGTATTTGGGATTATTGTTAAATCTGTAAATATGCACACATTCGTATCTGACCTGCCGTTTCGGAGGTCAGCCTTCTTTCATCAAAGGTCAACAGTATCTCTTATTTGTTTTCCTACTGGCTCCATATTAACCCAGGCTGTGGCCCAGCTAGGCCCCAAACAGAGGTTCAAGGTTAGCGTGAGGAGGCTGAGATGTGGCTGCCGTCCTCCCGGGTCAGGGATCCAAAGGGTACAGTTATCATTCTTCTCATAGACGATGCAGGGTTTTTTTCTCAAGCATTATTTGCCTATAAGGACTTTATGTCTAGGAATGTATTCCTCTGTGGTTTGGTGTGTTTCTCTGGCACGATATATATGGGGGTTAAAGCCCTGTGAGATACACTATGTGGCAGGCAGTGTAGGGAAGATTACTTTGGAAATGTAATTTGTTACAATTACAAGTTACTCTATTTAAAATGTAATAGTAGTGTAACTATT
>JAODJW010000043.1:7207757-7222319 GCA_026777045.1 Hyperopisus bebe
GCCCCCCATTCTCCAGCACACTGGTTGGAGTTCTTTATTTTTCGCTTTATTCTTCAACGCCTGACAATGTGTGGAGCCGGACTGGGGAGGACGCCGAGGTCATTTGCATTTTCACCCTTAGACCATGTGACACAAACCCCTACAATTCTGATTTGCATTCTTACGTTTAACCCGTGGCCCCTCCCACCCTGGGAGGTGTGAGACCCTGTTTATGCTGCCAATAAGTTACTCTGTTAGCATGTCCTTTTAAAGCCATAGGAAACATGCACACATTTTTATTTGGGTTTCGTTATTTTGCCATCCTCTCGTTCGTCATCGAATTGTTGTTAAATCACCTTCATTTGCAAATAGCTACTCCTGACTTGAACAAACAATTTCAATTGAGTAAATAATTCATCACCACCAAGCACCGATCTGTTTTACGTAAATCCAAGGTCGAGGTAGATCGCCAGCGACTATGCGGCCACTGCTCCGGTTACCTCTCCCAGGGAGGCGGGTCAGCGAAACTAAACTCTAGGTGGCCGCCCCAAGCAAGACATTTCCGCGTCTCGTGGTGTGGGAACGATGACCGTTTCTGCATGTGCCACTGTCGCTGATTCCAGGACAATGACATCCATGAGGCTGGGCCACATTCCAACTGTGATGGGTGGCAGTCACTGGAAAGTTGCCGGACTCCAGTTCAGCATTGCCTCCACAATCAAGTGAAAATGCAGTAAATTGGGTTTATGTGCTGAAATCGCGACCCTGGATAGCTAGTATGGAAGATGGATGGATGTACAAATATATGTGCAGTGCAGATTATCTATATCTATCTATCTATCTATCTATCTATCTATCTACTTGTTTGTTTGTCTGGTTGTTTATCTATGCCACAGATACTCCCAGCATGCATTTCTGTTTCTTATTACAAGTACTAAATAACGGTAATCCAATTTTATGTAGTACATAATGGTAATACTTTGATACTGACAATAAATAAATTTTGTAAAATAATTTCAATGTCATTCGACTGATACCCTACATACTAATCTAAAGGTTTTAATTGAAATACTGCGAAAACGTACATAGGAATTCACCTAAGGACACTGTAGAGGAATTGTAGCATGATTAGTAGGATTTTGGGGCCATATATATATTTGGGACACTGAGTCGGTTGGAAACAATGCAGGCGCCCCCTGACCCTTTGCTGCTGTTGCTGTGGCTTGCAGGTTTGGGTTACGGTAACTCAAGACAATGAGTGATGACACATATTTCCAACGGACGGCCATCTTGGCATGAGCGAGCGCCATTGCCTTAAATAATCTTTGCTTGTTCCTATAGTGCGGGGAGACAAATGGGGAATGGAAGGCAAAGGCCAGCACACCTGTTGGCCCGTTAGTGAGTGACCAGTTAAAGGCGGTCTCCGATTACAACAGGCTTTTCTCGGCCTGCATTGCGTGATTACGCTAAGCGGGGGACCTGGTCAGATGATCCTAGTGAGCAACATCGACAGAAGTGTCCATTGGGGATTTGACCATACTATTCTGTGCCCTATAAGGGACGGTCAGGGAAACACAAAGAGTTGGCTACCATAGTCGTTTCACAACGAGAAACATTAAACCATCTGCATTCCTATCTTGCAATGCCCCAAGGCAAGGACTGACCATTGGTGAATTCGAGGCGACGTGTCCTCTTCTATTTTACACAGAGTATTCAGGGAGATGAGTGCTTTTATGTGTCTTTGACACACAGGCTTCTGGCATGGTTGCTTAGTCTATTTTCTCTTGTGCAACTGGGACAGCTTTATAGACGGCCACCGTTCAGGAATTCGTCTGCCGGATCGATAGAGAAATGGCAGGGCTTTTATGGGTTGTGCAAGCCCTTATCTGTGTTTGCGTGCAATGTTTGAATAAGCCAGGTGGTGGACTGATTAATGGAAATACCAGCAACTGCTATTCCTTTTTCCCAAGGACATAGGTTTTGTCTCAGCATTGGTAGGGACCAAATCAGCCTCAAACCTCCCGCCCCCCTAAACACACATGGTACTCGCACAATATTGGTAGAGACATCTCCCTACTGTCCATAGCCAAAGCTACACCCTTGCCCCCCCTCCCCGCACTGACCTCCCACGCGATCTCCCAAATGAGCGAAGCAGAGCCACCACAAGGGCGTGTAGGTGTGGTTTCGGAGCGCTCCGATTAAGGCATGATACCGCGCTTCATCAGAGGAGAGACCACACTCTGTGAGAGATGACACCAGACTCCGAGACGTTAAACCACACTCCCAGAGAAATGACACTACAGATGACTACACTCCCTGTTGATGCAATTAATCACGCCGTTAAAGCCACCGTTTTGGAACGGCAAGGAGATGCCTCCTTTCTGCAAACATTCAGACATGTAAAACACCTTAAAAACACCTCAAGCACCCTGTGGCATCATTACACCTTAGACTCAGAAGTTCAGTAAAAGTTTACAGGCATCCTGGGCCCATGTACTGAATGGCTAGAAATTCTGGGCCCCCTAATGATGATGTCCCCCATGATACATTTTAGGTATAGAAGGGCCCCTGTACAGTTCTGGGTCCCCCGAAGCTGCCAGGGTATCCATGCCCCTATGGTGCCCCTGCATGTATTATATCAGTTACTATTTATTTTCAACACATACAACCAGAAGTGAACAGTCCAGGTCCAGAAAGTAAAAATCCAGGTCAAGATTTTGTTTCAACCAACCAGTTGAGTACTCTGTGACTGTGACTATTTATGTTCAACTGGTTGGTTGAAACAAAATCTTGGCCTGGATTTTTACTTTCTGGACCTGAAATTTTCACCTCGGCATCCGACTCATAGATGCTGTCATTGATTTTACTTTTGTTATACAGTACACTAATGAGAACTGCTTTTTTTTTCTTTTTTTGTGCTAAAAAGAGATACATTTGCAGAAGAACAGGGCTGTTTCTCAATACCAAAAAAGCAAAGATTGTGCTTGTGTTGTTGGCAAAAAGGGTCTTGCTGCTTTGCCTGCCAAGAACGAATTTGGGACACAATGATTCATGGGATTGTTCGTTAGCGTGGATGCAGGATAAGAACGACATCTAGGAATTTTTACCATACTTCGTAGTTCTGCTCTTGAGTATTAGAACTATACTTTGGCAATGGAAGATGATGTCAAAAGGGTATCGTAAAGCAAAAACGGTCAAATATGCATATTGATAAACACCTATATACAAACACATAAGGCTTATTTGATTGCGTGACTTATTTTTAATGTCTATGTATTTCTTAGTGGTCACTTGGCAGATCAGGGACACGTTAATCCCAGCCTTCGACAGATAAGTGGCTGGTTGCTGACAGGATGAGTGTGGAAATAAAAGCCAAGCATTGATTTCCTGTAGTTACTCGTAACTGTTATTGTCGATCCATCATTACCCAATGTAAAGCCCGAATGCTAATAGGAGACAGAGGAAGAAAGTACATGCGACACAACTGGAAATAAATCATGGAGCCGATGTCACATGTAACTGAGAGAGCTCCTCTAAGTTCTGAATGCTTTATAACAGACTGATGACCTGTAATAGAGATCCAGGACATTAGCACCAACATCCTTGCCAAACTAAATGCGCTGTCCTTTTAGTCACCTGATATGAATGCCATAGCATTTCTTAGAAGCTCTAGCTACAAACCACTGCTCATTCCGAGCTTTGTATATGGAGAGCAGTGTGAAACAGTCCGCATGATAATTAATAATTAAAGTGAAATTCATGCATTGCCGAAGGATCAGAAGAGACAACAAAATACAATAGATACTACGTTAGCAATAAACACGAGTATTCTACGTGCCAGCAAAATGGCAAACTTTCGAAAGAATTTTGATTAAAACTTAAGATAAAAACTGACAATAAAATCTGATGCCTGGGAAAAAGGCACACAGAAGATTGAAACCACACAAAACTTAAGAATAGTACTTGATTATTGTCCTGATTGATCTTAGTTTACATTAAGGCCCGCTGAGACTGAACCCACAGTCTCTTGGCCAGAAGTCAAACTTAGAGCCTTTTACTTGTGACTAAAACAACAGCAATAATAGCAATCAATGAATCACTGTAAGAATGTTCTTTTTTAGGGAAAATGCTGCTACGGATGCATAAATACAAAGAAATTGGAGTTTGTTTTGAATATCCAGAAGAAATTCCACAGGGATTGAAGTCAAAGGTAACACGCAGAGTTCCTTTTTAATCAGAACAGCCTGGAGATCTGGATATTTTAAAGGCTGATGCAGAGTGAAAGCCATTGAGGCTCTTGTTAAATCAAAGGTTTTCTGAACACTTAGTATGAAGGTCTTCAAACTGCTTTGGATTTTGGTCAACTGAAAACAATCTTCATAAACGAACTGATCGCAATTCTCTCTGCATTTTTCCTTCTATGGAAGATATTCAAACTTAATATCATATCATAATCTGTATTGTCTATATCTTATGTGTCATATTAAGTTTCACAGTAAGGAGTAGAAATATTTTTAAACAGATAAACTGTCATTTGTGCTTCGAATATCATATCAAACCAGAAACAAAACACAAAATGCATGGAGTAAGTTGTTTTCCTACAATGTAGGAGTTGTGACTCTCGGAAGAAATTAACTGAAATGTTAGCTATATTTTCACAATTCTGTTTGTATTCCAAGGACAGTTAAGAGTTTCTATTCATAGATTTATCTGAAAAAAAAATACGTTTAAATGTATTTCTGTCCTGAGCTTTGTGTCCTCTAACAAACAGGGAAGACAAGAAGCCTGTTCCTCTATCCTGTTCCTCACATACACTCTTTCCAATGCCTTGGGTGCTGCTGTATGTGTTGTTATGCTGCCCTTTGGTTGGTCCTATGCCTCAGTGGTTCACGGCTACTGATTGACCTGAGGTCTCCGCCTTTTGGGAGACTCACTATGAAAACCCGGCCCTAATAGCTTGCATTTAATTAAAGCACAATTGTGATTGTACAGACCATTGTTTTCCCTGGACAAACAAATATGGAGCGATAAGAACGTCTACTCTGCTGAATGATTCCCCAGAAATTAATATCTGGTCCTTTGATGTAACTTGGCTACAAGCCAACAGCCAAGCCTGGGTGGGGGCAGCCAAACTGAGCAGAACTATGGCTTTAATCAAAACATATCAGACATAAAATATGTGGAAAGAAACTCACATACAGCGCCCTCCATTGATGCAAGTGGGTGCAGTGTGGGACGTTGTTATTTACCACAGTCCCTTCCCCTCTGCTTCCCCTTCATGGGGAGCATTTAAGAGACAGGCCTGGATTTCTTTCTGCAATGCGCGTCTGACAAGTAGTGACGGCCACGCTTGATGAACAATTGGAAACGACGGGAGCCGACCTCAGGTCCTGGGTCGACGAGAGTTCCCAAAATGGGGCCTTCTACACCGCATCTGGCAAGCACACTACGCACTGTGCACACGCAAGCAGACGGACACGCACAGGCACACACACGTATGTGACTGGTGGGCCTCCCCTACGAGGAGGAAACGCCGATGCTCCCACCTGACCACGTGACCACCTTGGCCCCCATTAATGATGCCAGTTAAGCGTCACTGCTTTCAAACTCCCTGCCACAGCTAAAGACACTATCCAGACTCCGACAGCCAATGCCTGGAGTATCACACCCAGGTTGTGTTTTTAATTGGCTGCGCCACTCAAGAGTCTCCGCCCCTCTCCTTATTGCCAATTGCCTCAGTCATTCAATATTAGATGATGAGGAATGTCAGGCCCGGACACATAGAGAGACATCAAGTTAAAAGTCTGCGTAGGAGATAAAGAAGACATCCCAGTGAAGTGGGGAGATTTGGCAGGATGAAGAAATTATAAGTTTCGCCAGATGCGCCACAACTCACTGGGGCGTGAGTGCACATTCTTATGAGTAATGGAGGCTGTGGTTAGCCCATTTCCACCTGGTCTTGGCCAGAACAGAACTTTCACCTCAAACTGACTTCATGCCCAGAGTCTTTGGCATTGCAGGCATAAAGGCCAACAAACAGAAAGGCTATGGTCTGTAGAAGTTGCCTGTGGTGGGGGTGCGTACGGGTTGTGCGGGTTTGTCTGCAAAACACCCCCCTACCCCCCCACCCCCGAAACACTGCGTATGCATCGGACGCGGCTGGCACTCTAGCGCATCATTTCGCGTCTAGCGACTGGAGTGATACGTGAAGGCTGGCGTTATCAGCATGGTTGCCCGTCTTTGACTCTGTCTCCTCCTCTGCTGCAGGCTATACACAACCCTCAGGTGAGATGTTAATTATGCATGATGTTTCTGTAAATAATAAAAAAAAAAAATTTGAAGGGCCCGAAAAATAAAGAAACCCATCAGGAACCTTAACCCCCTCGAAGGTGATGGGGACACATCTGGGGATGAGAGGGAGGTTTTGTAAAGGTCACATGTTCCTGCAGTTCCAAACGAGAACCCTGGCAAATACTGGCGGACTATAGGACTGGCTCCATCACTCAAAATAAATTAGACACAGCAGAGGTTATGTAACGGTAAACGATGCACCTCTCACATCCCGTTTGGGGTTTGCTGTCGAAAATATACATTTTTTTTCCCCACATACAGAAAAGGGAAACTCAATTTTTGGGATGAGACTCAAATAATAAGACTACACAGCACATGATGATCATCTTATGTTAATTGTTTGAAATGCATAAGGATAACCATCATTAACACTCCTGATATCATTTTGCGAAAGTTGACGCACAGTGGACACCACGACTGCCCTAATAGTGTGCGATAGCTCCTCTCCCAGCCTAACCTGCCCTAATGTGTATTCAGGAAAACCATAGAACTCTGCGCGGTGTGAGAAAAAATGTCTTTGCCACATATAACCCAGCATTCATGTGAAAAGGCTCCCTGTCTACAGAAATGTCTACAGACACTATTGCCTATTCCTGCAAGGCCTACAGCTTGTCTTGGTTTACTAGACGAAAGGTACAGCTCACAGTTACTCCGGCGAATCCCAAGACGGTGCTCCAGCGACCCTAAGACGGTGCTCCGGCGAACCCTAAGACGGTGCTCCGGCGACCCTAAGACGGTGCTCCGGCGAACACCAAGACGGTGCTCCGGCGACCCTAAGACGGTGCTCCGGCGAACCCTAAGACGGTGCTCCGGCGACCCTAAGACGGTGCTCCGGCGAACCCTAAGACGGTGCTCCGGCGACCCTAAGATGGTGCTCCGGCGAACACCGAGATGGTGCTCCGGCACTGCTGGCCCACTCACCCAGGCTGAAGAGCACCAGGAACTTCAGGCAGACGTACTCCCTCTGGTCGAGCTGGAGGGAGCGCAGCTTGGACACCAGGTCCTGGGAGTGAACCAGGAGGCTCCTGAGAGTGGTTCCGGCCTGGGAGGCGATGGCAGCGCAGTCCACCTGGACGAAGACGGAGAGAACTTTAATACGACTCTGTCAAATGGGTGAGATGAACCCCCCCCCCCACACACCACTACACCAGTGGCCAACATTTCTAGTTGACTGGCAAAAAATAGCGAGGGGGACAGCCCCCCCAGTCGGCAAAATATACCAAGGGGGACCCACATTTGGCAAATTATATTTAGAGGGACACCACCTCATCCCCAAATGCCAAAATATTCTGAGGAGGATCCCTGGTTTGCAAATTGTATTGAGGCGGACACCCCCCCCCAACGGCAAAATATACTGAAGGGGACCCCCGGTTGGCAAAATATATCAAGGGGGGCCACCCCCTGGTTGGTAAATTATACTGAGGGAGGTGGTCCCCCCCCAAACACCAAAGTATACCATTGCGATCCAGTAACTCCCCAGACTTCTATCCTTTGTAATATTAGTTCTTTAGGCTGCACTGCATTAGGCTGTGTGTCTCATCAGGACAGTGGTGAGGAAGAATTCGAACAGAGCTGGACTGGCCGTTGAGACCAGATAAACACATGGCTGTTTGGTGGGGGCTGCGAGGAGTGGACGGGGGGGGGGGGGTTGGCTTGAGACCCCCATAGCTGCTGCACCAGGCCTCGCACAGAAGCCCCCTTGGTGCAAAGCTACCCTTTCAGGTGCCCTTAATATCTGCAGAAGCAGCAAATTTGTCTGGGAGGCAAGTCGTCAGCTGCCACTCAGAGAGAGCCGGCCATATTAATTTTTTATATTTATTGACAATTCATTACCATAATTGACTGCACCACGGTTTCTGGAAGAAGGCAGACTCTTGCCTCCCAAGCAGAAGAAAGGCTCCCCAGAGCAGGATTTGCAATTAAAAACAAGGTAGATTGGATTTTTTTTTATTGTGTAAATATGATGAGTAGAATTTCTGAGCTGGGGATGGAGGATTCCAGAAGCGGATTGAGTGTGTGTGTGCGTGTGTCTGTATGTGTGTGTGTGTGTGTGTGTGTGAGTGTGTCTGTGTGAGTGTGTGTCTGTGTGAGTGTGTGTCTGCGTGTGTGTGTGTGTGTGTGAGTGTGTGTCTGCGTGTGTGTGTGTGTGTGTCTGTGTGTGTGTGAGTGTGTCTGTGTGAGTGTGTGTCTGTGTGTGTGTCTGTGTGAGTGTGTGTCTGTGTGTGTGTGTGTGTCTCTGTGTGTGTGTGTGTGTGTGTGTGTGTGTGTGTCTGTGTGTATGTGTGTGTGTGTGTGTCTGTGTCTGTGTCTGTGTACGTGTGTACGTGTGTGTGTGTGTGTGTGTGTGTGTGTGCATGTGTTACACAGGCCATAGCTGATAATAATCTGGTGAATTCCCCTCTTGTGTCCCGGTGAAAGCGAATCGGTTGCTTGGTTCTGGGTGTGATTCTCACTGACCAGTCCTGGGTTTTAAATTGGCTTCCTGCTCACAGCCCATTACATGAAAGTCAGCAGTCAGGTAGCTGCTGTCCTTATTGTGGAAAGAGATTTAGCTATTTTATTATATTGAAAAAATGATACACTGTTGTAACTGAACAATGTTATAATTTTAAATATCATTTTTGCTCCTCTCGTTACACCAGTAATCGGAGGATGAGGTGCCGCAGTAGCGATGCGATCATGGGAAGGGTGTTTATTGCTGCGGTGGGAGGCTGCGCTCTGCACACCCACGCCGGAGCCCACACACTCTCTGCTGGTTTTAGGCACAGCTTTTAACTCCTCATTGCAGGGATGTGTGCTGAAGTCTTAACAGACACGCACACACTCACACTGTCTGACCACACACAGACCACACATTTGCAGACTATGTACACATGCAGACAACCACAGACCATACACACATTCATATGAGTTCATATATTGCTATCATGGTGGGGACTCTCTATTAATTTCAGTGGCCATAGCCCTAATTCCAATTATGACAACCTTAATCCGTACCCAGCCGTAAGCTCCCTGCCCTTCTGGAGTCCTCTCTGTGAAAGCTTCAAGCGCAGCTGTAACTGCAATGTGCCTGCTGGGACGCCCTCTCTCCCCAGGCCTGCCGCTATGGACACGTGCAGCACCTGGAGCACCTGCTGTTCTACGGTGCGGACATGAGTGCGCAGAATGCCTCTGGGAACACGGCATTGCATGTCTGCGCCCTCTACAACCAGGTGAGGGAGGTGGGGCCCATTACCGAGGGCCGAGCAGGGGGCTCTGGGCTACCGGCCGATCTTCTCTATCCTCCGATGGGCCAGCAAGGTCACATGAGTAGGGGAACCTGTTCATTGTGCTTCGTAGACTGTGGGACCATCAGTGAGCCGATTGATCCGTGATCATTTATCCGCAGGGGGCACCGTGTGACTTAATGGTTTGGGTCAGAAGGTTGCCAGTTCAAACCCCTTCATCAACAGGGTGGTTTTACTGGTTGAGGCTGGAGCCCTTTGGAAAAAGTGTCTGCTGAACAAAGTAAATCAAAATGTCATAAAATGACAGGAAGTTACCAAACTGACCGGGTGTCTGTGTCGAAACGCACCTTTTTAGGGTGTTCCGCACCTGTTAGCCGCGTACCTTCCATGCATGGACACAGCGCAGGGGGTTCACTGCTAATGCGGCAGCATGCTGGTGGGGGGCGCTGGCCGTGTGCTACCCACCCCACCTATCCAGCCGGATGAGGACCGGCTCCTGTTAAATAACTTGCCTGTTTGGACTGTTGTGTTAGGCACAGTGACCCCCCCCCCCCCCACCAAAACACTTCTTGAGCTAATTCTGCATGTTTTTAATTGGTGACTGGTGAGGGGGGGTGTCATTGCATGCTGGACTGGAGCAGAAACTAAGTAGTGATTTCAGATGGAATTTAACAACACCCCTGATCCCCCCCCCCACCTGGAGACCAACACTTTCCAGAAAGCCCGTTGCCCTTTTGGGGACCATGAGATGTGTGGTGAGGTGGGGGATGGGTGACGGAAATAACCTCCTGCAGAGGTGGGAGGGGGGCAGACAACAGGAGTCCAGGCAGGGAGGAGCTTATGAATCAGTCAGGGGTGGAAACTGTGGCCAGAAGCAGATGTGGAGTCCAGCTCAGTTAAAAACCAGATTACTGAGCAATAGGAAGAAGGAGTGAGCAGAACTTTCTGGAGAGTTCTAGTGCTGAGGGGACGGGCTGCCAGCTCGCGGGGAAACCGCAGGGGCTCGGATGATGGCCCAGAATGCATTGTGCAGGGAAAGCATGAAAAGCCCTTTTGATAAGAGAGATGATGCGCTTGGGGGTGACCATGCAGATTCCCTGCAGTGCGCATTACATGCAGCAGGTTGCCACTCACGCTGCGGCATAGGTTTGACCTGCAGGGAGAGCTGCGAATGTCACGCCGGGGTGGAAGACATCCTCAGAACGCAGGCTCCAGCTGTGTCCTATGTCTCCCCCTACAGGCCATTCTTTGTGCACATTTCCCACTGTCTGAAATATGAATTTGCGCCTGGTTAAAAGCTAACAGGGAAGCAGCTTCAGCCTGCTGGATACATAACTGTGAACCTCTGATGCTGCCAGAGAAGTGCGCCGTGCCCCTGTGCCCATGTGCCCCTGTGCCCATGTGCCCCTGTGCCCCTGTGCCCCTGTGCCCCTGTGCCCCTGTGCCTCCGTGCATCTATGCCTCATGTCGGGTCTGATCTTCATCATGAGGTTCAAGTCAATATTTCTGTAATTCTATCTATAACCACTGGAGGGCAGCATGTGCATTTGCAGGCATTGTTTCTGAAAAGCAGATGAGGTGAGCAGGCTTACCAAAGCTGTGAGTATATTCAGCGCTGAGTGCAGGACAGTCGGTGTGTTCTGGAGCTCACCAAATTAATGTCGAGGTTTTAAATAGTGACTTCATGTCGTACCTGCATATTGATCAGTAGCATATATCTGCTAGGCCTGCATCGTCATACTGATGGCAGCAAAGGTCCGTCATGCCAGTTCTTCTTAATCACTGGAATTATACACCAGTGTTCCTGGGCTTCCTAAAAGCTGCCAGCTCAGCTCAGACTCCAGCCCTCTCGCAGGGCACTTCATTTCCTTTTGCCCCTGGAGTTTTGTCCCCCAGTGGAGTGGCATGGTGCATTACCTGCCAAGGCCCAGGGCTGAGCAGCTGCCATTAATCCATCTGCGTTGTGGCAGCTCCCCGAACTTTGGCCTGCCCTTCTGGAGTCCTCTCTGTGAATGCTTCAAGCCCTGCACCTTCACTGTCACACCAGCAGAGGGCGCCTCGATCTGTCCCTCCTCACGTATCATCTGTCCTGCGGCCCCTTCACTGTCGCCCTTTCACTTTCTCCCCCTGGAGCAATGGCATCTTCAGAATGATGATGAAAGAATGCCATTAAAGGGCTTTGTTTGCTCATCTTCCTATCAACTCCCCCGTGAAGGGCGGAGGCCCCTCATTACCATTTATGACGCTGCTGCAGATCTGTGTTGCTGATGTCAGCCTGATTGATCTGTACTGTAACCCCACAGTGTTAATCCTCCTGGGAAAATGGGTGGGTCCCCTTTGTGCACAGGCCCCGCCCAGAACAGCTCATCAAGCCCCTTCTCCTTTCCCTCCCTTTCTTTCAGGACAGCTGTGCCAGGGTTCTTCTGTTCCGAGGGGCCAACAAAGAAATTAAGAATTACAACAATCAGACAGCCTTTCAGGTGAGTCTCCCCAACCCTACCCCCCTATCCAGGTGAGGTTCCCTAACCCTACCCCCCTGTCCAGGTGATTCTACCTAACCCTACCCCCCTGTCCATGTGATTCTCCCCAACCCTACCCCCCTGTCCAGGTGACCTCTGATGGCGGTTTGAGCGACTTGTGTGACGCGGTGTCCGAACTCAGGCTTACCCTTGACGAAGGTCTGAGTGACTCGTGTGAAACAGTGTCCAAACTCAGACTAGCGGCTATGTCTGTGAACTCGCTGACGTTTGACTTTGACTCGGATCTCAGGACAAATCAAAATTAATTTGTTTGTACACAGAGCAGGAGGGAACAAGCAGGAATCAGGCAGCTGGCACCATTGACTGTTTGAAGTGGGGATGCTCATTTGTGGGGAGTGAGTTATCCCGAACGCAGGGTGGGGGGCTGCTGAGAAGCACTGAAGAACAGACGGCTGGCGGATCGCCACGGAAACACAGCGCGGCTGCTTCCTACTAATCCTTTGTTTTGTTGTGCTAGAACAGTTTTCATTGTGTTTTAGGAACTGGCTCCAGCTCTCTGGAGTTTATGGAGCTGACTCTCAGAAAGGGCCCAAGGGCCCGGCTCCTGTGGTGTGATACAGTTATACATAGACACACGGACTAGTGATGTCAAAACTATTGAAAGTCAGAAAGGATTGATTCATGTATAAATTTGTATCAATACTAATTTTTCATGGTGTTGATTCTACAACCTGTACTTCTGGTTCACTCTGTCCACTGAGGGTCATAGACTACCAATGTGCATACTTACACCTGAGTGCAGTATTATAAAAGGAGTGTTACTTCAGAAGTCTCAGAACTTTAATCACTGCACTTAGTCAATAAAGACTGTAACTCAGTGATGTCTGGAAATACTTGGCTTTGTGCCAAATAAAGACGATAAACCACAGGATGGATGCAAGTCTGACTGCAAGCTCTACCGCCACCAATACTGACAAAGGGGGCAAAATTAGCACGTATTTAGTTAAAGACTTTAAGAACAAACACAAAACACAAAATATTTTCCTCACACTCACCGGTATCCTGTTGGGTATGTGCCCTTGGCAGCAGGGGGTAGGGGGGGTTAGCTTGATAAGATCTAATAAGTGACCCCTGATCTAATGAGTGACCCCGGATCTAATGAGTGACCCCTGATCTAATGAGTGACCCCGGATCTAATGAGTGACCCCTGATCTAATGAGTGACCCCTGCTCCACCCTGTGATCCCACACCCCAACGCTGCACAGTTTCTAGCACTAGGCTTAGGGTTATAGCCTGTTTCTTGTCCTTGTTTGAATAGCAGAGGTCAAAGGTCGTTGCTAGGTTTCCTTGTCATTGAGTGCAAGAGGCCCATGTCATATCTGACTTCTGGCACTTCTAGGAGTTGCTCAGGTTGCTTTTAGATCATCTGCCCTAGAGGGGCTTGTCGAGGCAGTAATGCTCTGTTCTGCACCGGGCCATGCCAGGGTGCGTGTGTGTGGGCCTCGCCAGGAGACCAGGAAGTAATTGATGTCGCAGCCAGTAGCTGAGTCATAGACCTGCAGATGGTGAACAGGGCGGGGGGCACAAACTGCAAGCCCCACAGACAGAGCCCCGACCCAACCTCTGACAGGACTCACAAATCAGGGCTGTGCCTGTGTGCTGCTTAGCAGGCTGAGTACCATGTACTCAGACTCGTGCACATGGCAATCAAAGGCTTGTTTCACTTTCACTGTTTGGGTTTCTGTGCTGAAGGACTCCAGGTTCTCACCCCTTCTCACCCCTTCTCACCCCTTCTCACCCCTTCTCACCCCTTCTGTCTCCATGTCTTTCCATAGGTGGCCATCATTGCTGGGAACTTTGACCTGGCTGAGATCATTAAGATCCACAAAGCATCGGATGTCGGTGAGTCTAGACACTCAGGGAAGGGCGTAGCAGCTGCCCTCCGTCTACATCTGCGTGCGACATGGTGTGGGTGGCGTGTGGCTCTGCTGCTTGGGACACTGTGCTCGTTATCGGAAGGGCGCCAGTTCAAATCCCAGGGAGTGATCTCACCATTGGGCCCCTGACTGAGTCCATGGACCCCAAGACTCTGTTGGGCTGCTGACACTCATCCCCGCTTGCTGGTGTCACTTTGGACTCACAGGCTAGATTAATCCTCTCCCCCGTCATACATGGCCCCTAGTAAGCCCAGAACTTCCCCTGTAGGCTGGTGGTGTTTAACCTGCATACTCAGGGGCAGGATTTACTGCATGTAATCTAAAACAGAACCGTCAGGAGGTTCACTAACAAGGCATAGAGCCCAGGACCCACCAGAGGAGGCGACACCCTGGTTGCCAATGTGTCCCTGGACAGGGTAGCGGGACTGTCTGCTGACATGCCAGGCGAGAGAGGGGCCTATGGACCCATTGCAGTGTGACCCCCTCCCTCCCTGGATCCAGCTGGATGTGGTGTCCTGTTGCTCCTCTTCCTCCGTCCTGTACTCAGTTCACTATGACCCCCCCATCCTGCCCTCTGAGGCTGAGCGG
>JAODJW010000043.1:7222419-7257382 GCA_026777045.1 Hyperopisus bebe
GCACTGCAGAACCCCCGTACGCGGCAGACATGCCGCCCTGTATTCCTGTACTCCTCCTTCCCTCATCGCATTAAATCCCGACAGGATTTCCCAGCATCTCCGCTCTGATACAGTATTACAGATGTAATACTCATCCTTCTGGGGGTTAATACCAGCTGCCTTTAAATTTTCCCCTAATTAAAATGTTTATCTGGTGTTATTAGCATGCAGGTGGAACACGGGTACGGGAATCCTGTTAGTCACTGGGCTTCAGGGAAAAAAAAATAAAAACAGACTGAGAGAATGGAGAGGGATCCTTCCCGCCTGCCGTTAGACGCTGGGTTTGCACCACTTCCCTGTGCTTGTTTATTTAACATTACCTTGGGCTTCGGAGACGAAACCGAAGGAGCCTGTGATCTCGCCTGGGGGTCAGCGGGTCAGTCCCAGGTCGCGGCGAGACGGCCCAGCCAGACCAGTGTCCCGCGACTCACACTGTTTGCTTGTACTTTCACGAGTTTACATGTTACTTCCATTTGGAGGATTAGGGTGTTTGTCCAATTTCCACTGTATAAATGCGTGGGCTTGAAATGAATGGACTGAGAATTTAGGGGTGGATGGAAACCGGAGGAGGGATGGGATGGGGTGGGGGAGGGGGATGAGAGAGGCGGAGAGGGTGGAGGTTATAACGGGGCACAGGAGAACATTACAGAGGGCGAGGATGGCTGCGGTGAAGGATGTTCGTGCCAAAAGGCGGCCCGGGGGAACGCTGTGGTTAATGGATGACTAAGACGGTGCAGATTTGCTGTGGGTCATGCATCACGCCGACCGGCGCGCTTTCAGGAAGGTGCACAGCGATGCCTAGGGGCGGGGCCACGTCCCCGGGTCACAGCATAGTGATGCTGAGGGGTGGAGCCACACAGAATACAGCAGACAAGCTCACAGGTGAACGCTCTCAGGGGCACTTTACTACGGTGACTCACCACACCATTTAAAACCAGTCGTTTCTCCCCGGGGGGGCGGGGGGGTTGCGTGTCTGCTACACTGGCTAACATTAGTGAAGGTTGAGCAATGGCAGTGTTTACTGGCTCGTAGGAGGGGTGCAGAACACGTCCCGAACTGTTTGTACCTATTTATAAGAAGATGCACTTAGAATTTATTTAGGTCTAGGAATAAAAACGAATAAGAAAATTCTATTCACAATAACCTAAAATAATAAAGTCTTCGAACACACACAAACAGAGAAAATTTATTTACCTAAACCAACTGACTGATGATTCAAATCGGTCATATAACCTAATTTAGTGCATCTGGAATTAGTTCAATGATTTAAGTGGTTATAGCTGGTAGTTATTTGTCATGACTACATATCTATATATTTACATTGAAATGAATACCTCTTATTGTAGGCTGTTCTCTTACTCGTGGAGCAGACAGTCGGTAGACTGGCACTGCCCACAGTCAGCCTTGGCACCCAGTGCGACTCAGTCTGGCAACCGGTGCACTGCAGATGTCCAGTTAAAACCAGCAGGTGCGGTCAGACCACAGAGACACTTTATCTTTGAGTTTGTGTCTAGATGCCTTTCGCAATACAGGAACTGTATGCAGACACATTTTAAGGGAAGTAAGTTGTTTTTGAAGGAAAAATTAAGGTATAGGTAAAAGAATCACTTTTGGGAGTTATGGAACATTCCGGATCGTGGGTCCGGTGTCCTCGGCGATTGGGAAAAAGGAAATCCCATCATGGTAAGCCTCAGCTGATGAATCTGGATCAAACCATTAGTGTGGGGGTCAAGGAGGAGCCCACCTGAAACAGATTTGGGGGGGGACCATGTGGGGGCAGTCCAAAATAAGAGGCACACAGATGCTGGCCTCCTTTGTGGAGCTGTGGAGAGACACACGGGGCGGTAAACGCTTTTTAACACAGCTTTTGATCTCGTGAACTTAATTACCGTCCAGCAGGGTGCTATCTCTCCACATCTCCTCTGAAATTTGGCAACGTGGAAACCGCAGGGCAGCTTATCCCGCTGGAGGAAAGCCCGTGGGGAGCCAGAGTTTGGCCGCTTCAGCTGTGAAGGCGAGGCACCGACTTTCACATTGTGGTTTGAATGTGAGACTGAAAAAAATAAAACGGCTATCCATCATGTTGCAGCTTGCGTGCCTCAAAGGCTGAATTATTTTCTTTGCCGATAGCCGCACATAATTTGTGTCCTTGTATGAGTGCAGCTCAGTGCCCATCAGGATGCACGGCTCAGCAGTAAGCATTCATAGCATCTACATAATCCATGTGTCACAGCTTTATAAGCAACATACAAACGCTCGTAAACGACTGTGTGAGGAGCCAAAGGTTGCTAAGTAACACTTAGCTGATGCGAAGATGCCTGTCTTTCAAAGACACGTCCGAAAAGCACGTTCACACCCTCACAGATGCAGCCTATGAAGGTGCTATGAAGCCCCTGAGGTTTTATGAAAAAGCATACTCTTCTGTCCTGAGCCCTGGGGGTATTCCACAAAGCAGGATATCTTTATTAGCCAGATAACTTAAGCCAAACGTCAGGATTGTCCCATAGAAATGTCACTTTCCTTTCTTCCTGCTGGACAGTTATCACGATTGGCTTAAGTTATCCAACTAACTGTGAAATCCCGCTTTGTGGAATACCCCCCTGATCTCCAGCCCAAAGAGTCCACCCCATCGCGCTACACCTTTATGAAGTCCTTAATTACAGCGTCGACACCAGCGTCACTCGAGAGACAAGTTTTGTCTCCGTCTGACAGCTAACAATGGTGGGAAGGAGCATCTGTGGGCTGATTGGACTAATGAACTTAATGAGTGCAATTTAGAAGGAGTTACTAAACACCTGCGGGGAATGGGAGAGATAGGCAGAGGCCCCAACTCTGTGATCAGTTAAGGCTTTGTGATGTAGAAGGTGGCCACATCTGAGCGTTCTCCCAGTACCTTTCACAATAGGACTACCTCATAAGGCAAGGCACTGATTAAGCACCAGTTTTGCATATCTGTTAAGTTTTGGGGGCAGACCAATCATTGATAACGGGTTAAACCAGCTTCTCATGAAGACACACTGTGTGCATGTGTGTGTGTTTCTGTGTCAGTCAATATATATATTGCATTGTGGGGACTAAGTGTTATTTTAACATTTATTTTGACAATTTTTTTCACTTCCCACAAGGGGAAATTCAATTTCATAAAAATCTGTGACTGCAATCAAAAAACTAAAACTGCCAAAAGACGTGTATTTTGTTTGGTTACTTATGGTTAAGGTTAGGGCTGGGTAGAGGTTAAGGTTGTCATTGTTGGGATTAGCATTTTGCCCATAGAGATGAATGGACAGTCCCCACAAATATATGAGTATAGGTCTATGTGTGTGTGTGTGTGTGTGTGTGTGAGAGAGAGAGAGAGAGAGAGAGAGAGAGAGTGAGTGTGCATGTAAACACCAGGAGCAGATAAAGTTACTGTGTTGACAGTAAAGTTCACATTCTCAGCCCCTGAAGCCATATGGTGGATGTTTCTGCTGTTTTGTGCAATTAATAAACAAGGGAATGAAAGTAAATAAACCGGGAGAAATAACAGGGCCATTTGTGTTGAGCCCCTGGCAAATATTTCCTGTTTAGACCACTGTTCAGTCTCACCCTAATCCTCTCTACTTGATGCGCATTCTCAGGGCGCGTATGTGACCCACCAGGAGGAGTGGGGACAGCCTCCACAGATTTACAGCTTAACATCCACAGCGGGCCACAGCCCCGATGCCCCGAGAGAGGTGCTTTGCTAGGTCTGTCACAAGACAGACAGGGCCACAGCTGCAATTATGCAAAGCCGACTGCTTCGCCAGAGTGTACAGTTACCTTATCTGAATCCAAGGTACAGCTTCACCTGAAGGAACAGCAAAGAACCTTCCAGAAATCCGTTAATAGAATGACATTTGCTTGTACGCATCTGCGAACCTTGATACAGGTCATCATAAGAGGAGCAATGCTTCCCTTGTAGATTGCGGGTCTGGCCGAGCGGGGATAATGGTCACATGACCCCCTAGTCTCCCTCGGTAGCTCCCTTTAACTCTCAGCTGAGGGAATGTGGAGCAGATAATCATTTCATTTCCATAGACCAGTATAAACAGAGCAGCCCAGAACAAAGGCGGGGTCTTTAACCTTTAAGCAATGATTATCAGGTCATTAACGTGAAAGGATATAAGGACATAATGGGCCAGTAAAGATCACTTATTAGTTATAAAAGAGACCAAATGTCCACATAGAGATTTGCAGCTGCAAACATATTCCTATGCACAACCAGCCTGCCTTAGAACATAAAGCTTTGTATTGACACAAAGTAGGTCAACAGCATTAACTTGTATAATACTAAGTGTTGATGTTTGATAGATGAATAATTGTTAATAAAAATGAAATTACATGAATTTTGTTTTAAATGCCGTGTTTGTCTTCATAATGCAAATTTGTAAACGTGCTACTAGACGTTTGATTTCGGGTGAAGTTATGCAAAATAAATACAGATTTGTACAGAATGGTACACTTTAAAAGGCTAATCGATCATTGTTTGAGTTTTTTCTATGCGTGCGTCTTTCTTTTCTTGAGTGTGCGAGTAAAGGGAGAAGTGGAGAGAGGGAGTGGGGGAGGAGGCAGCAGGCTGAATTGGGCGGACACACAAAGTCTACATGTAGCCTCAGATGCCAGAACAGTTAGTGGCTTTCATGTGTGCGCGACGCTGCGCTCCGCAGCTTCTGAGAAAGGAGCCCGGTGGCGTCCTAGTAAGAGCCGCCTCCGCACTTCTCCGCCGGACGGCCATCGGATGGACTTTCGCGGTCATGCGCGAATCACACCGAAAGCACGGTGACTCTCCGGAATACTATTCGGTGGCATCTTCGTGTCACTTCCTACGATTTTCGGCTTTTTGAATATTTTTTGTTCCTTTTTTCTTGGATTTTTTTCTTCTGTTGGAGATTTACAGTTTTCCTCTTTTATGTGATATAACTAACTTCGATCAAACAATTAACCCATATTCGGACCGCGGCTTATGGTAAGAGATTAAACGCACCGACTTGTTTTATTTGCGATATTTTTTACAACAGCTTGATGAATAAATTTACAGTTGCTCCGCGAAGTATGCATCATTTTTGCTTTCTTCAAATGGAAGCCGGTAAACAGATATTTCACAGTATCCATAGTAGTTAAACTGGTAATTAAAATGTGTTTAGAAGCGATAATAACTGAGTACATAACTTAAACGCTACTTATATTATTGTAACTGATATGATCTCAGAAAGGGCTGACTATTCCAATACATAAAGTGCGTAAGGCATTTGGTGCGCAGTTGCGGTGGCGATGTTTTCCTTCGCTGCAGTAAAGTAAAGTTTATTAGAAGATTATGGTTGTCGGAGGCATGCACGTACCTGGACTTTGTCCCATATTCCCCCTCCTTGGCCGGCGATCTCTCAAACACCTGCCCCACGCACCCATTGATCAGGCTGGGTTTCGCCATACAGCCGTTTTGGGATTAGTGAGATTACCTGTCTTTTAGAAGAAAAGGTGCGTTCAGATTGTCTATGTAAACAACCCCTTACTCTGTGCTGACATATTTGCTTCTAATTCACTAATGTAACCCAGCTGCAAAGTTCCTTTTTCCATAAGCGCTCTCGTAGTATTTCGCACGAAAGCGATGGCCCCGAGTTCATTAAACGACATGAATTATTGACTTTCAGCAAAACAAAGAAAACGGGCAATTATAAATGCTCCCCTGTCCCGAATGTGCTCACCGCCTAGTCACGCAATCTGCTGTAAAAATGTCCGTTGTTCATGCGTGGGTTTGCAGTTATTGCTTTTTCGTCGGATGAACGAAAGTCCGCAGTTCGGCTAATGACTTTATTCTGATAAAACTGCTGGACTGAGATCTCATTTCATCTTATGACGGCCTGCCGCAGTTTATTTACAAATGCGTCATTGATGAACAGCACATAAAAACCCTGTACTCAACTCCTATTTGTTTTACACCAAATTACCTAACTGTAAATAAATAATTGCGTATTACCTAGATATAAATAAATATCTGCCCGATCTATCCGTTGTCCGTCGCTAAACTTCGTGCGTGTGTGTTTGTTAAGCGGGTGATCGTTACTTTTTTTGTGTAGTTTCTGTATGAAAAGTGTCATCTTTGAATGGACTCGCAGCCATCGCGGCGGAGTGGGGCGCACTCGCCGTCCGCCGCTTTCGGCGCATCGGAGACGGTTACTTTGTGCTTCTCAGTTGGAGACCAAGGCAAAGAACTTATGTTCCCAATTTTTCTTAAAAAGTGTTGACCTCGCCGCTAAGTATAACCAGACACTGACAAACATGTCAGTACCTCGTAAGGAGAACAGGTTTTAAACTTAAGCGATTATATGTCATGACTTACTGTTCGGCCGAAAGCGCGCAAATAAATCCCGCAGAGCCTGCTTGCTGGTCCTCGTATTTTTTCGCCATGTAACACAGCAGTTAGTGGAAATTATTTGATCATCATTTTACAACAAGATTAATTTAAATAGACCTAGTTAGATCTGCTACGTGCGTCTTAATTTGGCTTAAGAAAACAGTTAGTCCAGCAGTTAGTCTTTTCAGGAAAAAAAGTATGATTCTCCTGTAAGACGAACAGCTTCACGTGGACACGAATATCCTTCACTGCGCTCTGCTGTGCGAAAATTTAATCATGTCTGATTGTTCAGGCTCATCTTGCAAGACATTGCAGTCCTCTCAGATGCTGTAGGTGTGAGATTGGACAATAGCATAACCAGTTGAAAGGCAGATCGACATTTAATTAATGCACTGGACCACATGGTCATGGGTTTGAATCCCTTACTCAGGTGTTCCTGTTGAATCTTTGTGTAATGTAGTTATCTGGCACTGTTTACTATGGTGACAGGGCTGGTAATTTGCGGTAAGGGCATTATTCCAAGCACACATATTATGTGATCTAATGGAAGCATTACATGACTAAACTTTAACAATTTATCAGCCTATCACCTGGAGGATCTGCTGACAGTAACGCCTTCACCCCATGGGGGGGGGGGGGTACATCAGAGAGCACAGAGTTTCTCATCGTCTCCACTCCAGGGACGGCTGCTGGGTGTGACTGGGGGGAGGGTGGCACAGTTTAGATAAGTGCACTGGAATTGCTGGTCGATGGTTTGCGATGATATTCAGGCAGGAGTTTTATGCTGCCCTTTGTTGACAAACGAACCCCCCCATTCAAATGCAGATGGGGGAGGCTGATCAACGGCTCTTCACCATGTGCCATTTTTCCATGGATAGTTTTAGGGAGGGAGGGGTAGAGTGGGGGGGGTGGATTGTGGTGGTTTTTCTCTCCAGGTTTTTCAGTTGGTCCTTCGGGGTCATCGCCCCCACAGCGGCCAGTGCCGTTCGATGGGATGTCCTTAGGGGAAACTCTGGCCCACAGCTGCCGCCGTTGTTTGGGGTGAGAGATGAGCGGATCCAGATATGAGCTTGAAGCTTAATTGGCCTCGCATAACTCTGTGTGTGGCCCTGCACAGATTTTTATTCGTGACTGGCCGCTGATTCTTGTTCTTTAGTCATACCATTAGGCTTCATTGCACAATCCATTCAGATGTTTCTGTGACCTAAAAATGCTTGAGATTTTTTTTTACCTCTAATTACCAGGGTATGGTCATGTGCGCAGTATTTCCCAGGAGCAGCAGGTGGCATAGTGGTTAAGGAGTCCAGTGGATTATATTGGGGAGAAGGATGTGTGTTTGTAAACTGTGATTTTTTTTTCCTCCAGCAGTGAACCGAATCTGCTTAGATATGTATTCCGAAGAAATGCTTACAGTGTAAACGGTGTAAGGATCGAAACGATACCTGAGCCCTGGATTGTACGCTAACAATGCGCCGGCCTTTCAAAGACCCGGCTTTGTCCGCTTTAACAAGTATCCCCCTGTGTCTTAGGATCGGGTTCACCCTGACGACCTCGAGCAGCCCCAGGGTGGCGAGTGACGTTTCCTCCAGGATCGCGTCCACGGCCACAGTCTCACAAACATGGACTGTTTCTCTCAACTCTACTTCCTGTCGGTATGTAGACAGGAGCCGTCCGTCTGAGAGCCTGGCCTCTTATACGGCGCGCTTGCCCAGCCCTGCCTGCTCTCCTGAGGCTTCATTGGTGCCTGTGTGTCTGCCTGAGCCTCTTCACCAATCAGGGAGCCATTCTCATGCTCTGTCCTTTTACTATTCTGCGAGTGAATGATTTGATTGTAGTGCAGGTACAGGGTGTATCTGATCAGAGGCCAGATGACTGTGAAAACAAGACAATAGTTATGGCCAATTGAAGATCCTTGCTGGTGGAGCCAGTGTTTCTTTTAAGTGTTTTTTTTGCCATACATGTGTGGGGGGTTAAGGGGATATTCAGATGAGACTCCACCCCCTGTCCACCCTCATCCTTACACCTCACCTCTCTCCCCCCCCCCCACCTTGTACCCTCTGACCCAGAGACATCATGGTCGCTGGTAACCGAATGCTGATGGTGCTGTTACTCTGCCAAGCCCTGCTGTGGGAGGGCACGCATGCCAGCCTGGTGCCGGAACTGGGCCGGCGCCGGGTACTGGGCCTGCAGGGCCGCCTCCCGGAGCAGAACGACGCCGCCTTGCGGGACTTCGAGGCCACGCTGCTGCGCATGTTCGGCCTGCAGCGCCGGCCGCGGCCCTCCCGCTCTGTCGTGGTACCGCAGTACCTGGTGGACCTGTACCACGCACAGTCCGGTGAGGCCGAGCAGCCTGGCCCGCCCGGCGCCACTTTCCAGTACCCCGAGAGGTCCGCTAGCCGCGCCAACACCGTGCGGGCCTTCCATCACCAAGGTGAGGGGGGATGCCGCTGGGATTGGGGCAGGAAACCCAGACATGTTGCAGCATGTTACAATCTGAATCATCTTGCATCATCTTTAAAGCATAATAGAATCTTTAAAGAAGATATCGAGGGATACATAGTGCAGGATGGAGCCTTTCACAATTCCCCGTTTTTGTCTGATTGAGGACTCGGGGTTTCTCTGGGGTGGAATCCTGTGGTGGGATAGGGCCCTGTGGGCAGCCGGCATGAGAGGACCCCCCCTGGTGCTGCGTCGTGCTGGAGGGACACGTACTGTTGTATTACCAAGTCCGGCTCGACTCCACCCAGCCGAAGCCTGAGTCCTGCAGGCCCGGTGCCCCGCTCGCCTGCTATACGCATCTCCGCAGAGGCCTCCCCACCATGTAATTATGCTTAATGGTAGCCCAGTGCAGCCGGCTAAATATGGCCCTCCTGTGCGGCGGCGGCAGCAGCGAGCGGAGCACCCGGGCACGGATCGACCGCTGGCTGGGCCTCCATCGCTGGCTGCTGGGGCACAAGCACCCAGGACACGTGTCTGATCACGAGTGTAATGAGCGGCGTCAAGTGGCAGGGGGCAGCGGTGGGAGGTATCGGGGGAGGGGACGATAGCGCCGCCCTTTCAGGTTTACTTGGTACAGCAGGATGATGATGTGACAAATATTCACGTAGAGTGAATGGAGAACACGACAAGGTGTAAAATTTGGGGATTATATGTACAGTGTCATTAAAATGCACAATTTTTTGTAGTTTATACACTGCTCCATTTTCACACGTGACAGCATATAAGTGGAGTTTTCGGTCACCGATCTCAACTTGCTTTATCCTCGGTATCAGGCCTGGAGGGCTGAGAGGCCGTTCTCAGAGGGAGGGGTTGTGCCCCCCCATCTCGGTCTCCATGCAGACGGCAGGGGGCTCCAGGGAGACTTCAGCAGCTCTGGCGTCGTCAGGTCGTGGCCGGTAGCCATCTCCGATGTTCTTGTCTTACTAGGCAAGGCTAATTGCTGCCTCGCGAGCTGGGGCATTGTTACCGGCCTTTGAGTATCTGTTCCTCCCTCCTTTGAGCCATGACTTAATGATACCCCACGGCCCATTGTTTTGGCGTCACTGTATCGCGAGGAATTTCGGCACGTCCACCCGACATGCTGCATGACTCCTGCTCTCTGCAGGCACTCTCACGCCGACTGACACGTGCAGCTGCATGCTTGCAGGAAATCAACCAGCTTAAGAGTCTGTATTCAAGGGTCCACCTTTGTGAACCACTCTTTTGTGGGGTTTAGGAAGTCGGACGAGCCGGCCGGTGATCCGGTGACTCGCTGGAGAGCACGAAGGTGTCTCACACAGACCTGGAGACCCGGAGATATGTGGTCAAGACGGGGTCTGCGTTACAGGAAGTGGTCTGTTAAGGGACGTGGGTGGGACAGGAAGTGGTCTGTGTTACCGGAGGTGGGTGGTGCAGGAAGTGGTCAGGCTGAGAGTTACTTTGGTGTAAGGGGAGTCTCAGTTAGGAGGCATCTTGTGTCCGGAGATGCAGAAGAAGGTGTCAGAATCCAAAGGTAGGCGTAGGCAGCAGCTCTAACGTGTCCCTGCTCTGCCCCCTCCTAGAGAGCCTGGAGCAGGTGGTGGCAGACGAGTGGGCGGATGTCGGTGGCGGCGACTCCCCCCTGCGCTTCGTCTTCAACCTCAGCAGCATCCCGCCAGGGGAGCTGCTGTCGTCGGCAGAGCTGCGGCTGTACCGCCAGCGGATCCCGGGCGCGGAGCTGCACGGCGCCGACCAGCGGCGGCACCGCATCAACATCTATGAGGTGTTGAAGGTGGTGCGGGGAGGCCAGCTGATCACGCGGCTGCTGGACACGCGGCTGGTGCAGCACGACACGTCAGGCTGGGAGAGCTTCGACGTGAGCCCTGCCGCGCTGCGCTGGACCCACGAGCGCGTGCCCAACCTGGGTCTGGCCGTGGAGGTGCTGCACCTCAACCGCACGGCAGCCCAGCAAGGCCGGCATGTGCGCCTCTCCCGCTCGCTGCACACCACTCCCGAGGAGGACTGGTCTCAGCTGCGCCCCCTGCTGGTCACCTTCGGCCATGACGGTAAGGGCCACCCGCTGACACGCCGGAGCAAGCGCAGTGCCAAGCCACGGGGCCGCAAGAAGAACCGCCACTGCCGGCGGCACCCACTTTATGTGGACTTCAGCGACGTGGGTTGGAACGACTGGATTGTGGCCCCGCCTGGCTACCACGCTTTCTACTGCCAGGGCGAGTGCCCGTTCCCGCTGGCGGACCACCTCAACTCTACCAACCATGCCATCGTGCAGACTCTGGTGAACTCGGTGAACTCCAGCGTACCCAAAGCCTGCTGCGTGCCCACGGAACTGAGTGCAATCTCCATGCTCTACCTGGATGAGCACGACAAGGTGGTCCTCAAAAACTACCAGGAGATGGTGGTTGAGGGCTGTGGGTGTCGCTGAGTGAAGGACACTTCAGTCACAGGCTTGCTGCCGAAATATCTCCACTTGGGCCCTTATTTATAATTAGATGTAAAATTCTGTCGTTTTTTTTTTTTTTGACAATATGATCATATATTTTGACAAAAATATATATATTTATAACTACATATTACAAATAAATGTGCATCCTTATTTTAAACATAAATAAAAAGAGTAAAACATTTTATATTGTATATGCAGTGGCATTTTTTTGAATGTGGCAAAGAGAAACATTTTTGCTGGTACAGGAAACGGCGGTCAGAGCGATGGATTAAAGATAATGTTACAGTACA
Source organism: Hyperopisus bebe (assembly GCA_026777045.1). Classification (NCBI taxonomy): domain Eukaryota; kingdom Metazoa; phylum Chordata; class Actinopteri; order Osteoglossiformes; family Mormyridae; genus Hyperopisus; species Hyperopisus bebe. Next base: position 7,234,040 of record JAODJW010000043.1, read on the forward strand.
CAAACCAGCTCTCACACACGCACCTTTTGGAAATACGCTGGTAAGAAGGCCTTTTCACTTCAATGATTTTGTTTAATGAATTACCTCCTGTTTCATTTGATAAATTTGTCCACTGTTTTTGGGACTATGAGACAGATTTTATAGAATCACAACAGGAAGTTCCATACCTTAAAAATGCATTTAATTATGTATGAAATACAAAATAATTGAGATGAATGTGGGGTGGCTTTGAAAGTAGCACACTAGGGTTGGAGGTTCGAATCCCTTCACTCTATTGCATGTGCTTGTGTGTTGTGAATTTTTCCATGCAGACACAGTGGTTTCTTTAAATTGCCCGTAGTGTGAGATTGGATTCGCACCCCATAATGGACTCACATCCCATCTGGGATTGTAGTTCTGGTTGGGCTCCAGGCCCCCCCGTGACCCTGCCTGGGCTAAGAGGTTAGAAGATGGATGGGGTGAATGTGGATGAGAGTGACTGCCATCTTGCTGTGCTACGTTTGCCATTGCTAGTCTCATGCCGGTCTTTAAGGGACAGGGACTCGGTCATTTCTGTGCATTGCTTGTTGGCAGTGGATGGGAGCCCACAGGCTTTTGGCACCCAGGGCTGGCAGGGGGCGCTGTGTCATGCTTGGTTCGCACTGCTTCTCACACTGCTTTGCTTGCCGAGGCCTGAACTCTCCCTTACCCACTTTATGTAGCTGGACAGTGGATAAAGAGCTGTTTTCCCCATAATCACTGGAGTCAGGATCCTGCCTGCCGGCATGTGATACGTTTCACACTCGCTAATGAGCCCCATTTGAGTCTCCCCGGACGCACCCGTGGCCCTCCATGTAGATGACCCAACCCCCCCCCCCCCCCCCCCCCCCCCCCCCCCCCCCCCCCCCCCCCCCCCCCCCGACAGTGTGTGGGTTGACTGCCCTTCTCTTTAATGAGTTTGTGGCCCCTTTCCAAACCCATGTAGCCCAGAAAGACCCATGGCAAGCAGATGTGCCAAGGCGAACCGTGCATTCTGGGAAATCTGCAGTCAACTGCCCCAATCCTCCCAGTGTCCTCTAATGGTCAGGAAGGTAACCGCTTGGCAGATCCAACAAAGATGTGAGAGGAAGGAAGCCGTGATCCCTGCAAGGATAAACATAATCTCGCCTGTCCTGGGGCACCACGGCAAATTATGTTTGTCCCGAATGGAACCTTATAGGAGTTTCCTTTGAGTTTGCAGACCAGCATTCGCTTTCAATTCAGCGTTAAAGCTCTAAAGACATTATGTAGCAACAGACGTCGTTCAAATCAGCAAAACACGAAGAAAACTCATTAGGGCACTGAGAGTCCTTCGTTTTTTTTTTTTACATTTTCTTTAATGATAAAAGGCAGTGACTGATCATGGACAGTTCTGGAGCTTCATTCTTTTATCATTCAGGGAAAAAAAACTCTGTCTTTGAAAGAAGAACAGATGCCACAGAGTGAAGAGCCCTCTATTTGTGAGGAAGGGACTGTTTCTTATCAGCTAGTGCTTATAAATAAATTGTACTGTCTGGCAGGAAATGCTGATGGTGGATCCAGTTGTTTAACTCTTTCACTTTGTTATAATCTGTTGACCACTCTCTCGCTCCCTCTCTCTATACACATGTAAATCGCAGTCTTTGTACACATAGCAAAGCACAGCTTATATCAGCTGCCTAGTTTGGCGGCCATTTCACAAGGACATATTGGGCTTTGAAAGTCTACTGGACAAATGCATTCTTCTGCAGTAGGATGCTGGGCCATGTATCCAACCATCCTTCCATTTTCTCTACCCTCTTGTCCTCTCCTGCAAAAATTACTGCACATTAAGTGTGTTCAAAGCAGCGTTTTCAAAATGAGTGCAACGAAGCGGGAAGCAGACAGGCCACAAAAGACTACCTAACCGCAGCCGAGAATGAAGCCCTTTTATCAGCGTGAGCTAACAGCCCCAAGGCGTCATGATTGCTTGTCATCACCCCGGAGATGCATAGCGATGTGCCACGTGCCGTCGCTGAAAGTGCCACGCTGTCAACAGTGAGTGGCCGAGAGTGGAAGCGACGGGTCTTCCATCCCGTAGTGGGGCCTAACCTGCTTAGTTTATAGGGTAGTTCTTGTTCCGTAACACCGTGGTTGTGGGTATCCCACCAGTCACGACAAAGATCAAAGTGACTCTCTGGTTCACCAGCTACTTGAGCCAGTGGTCGGGCCTCAGGCGGCCCAGCGTAGCCCGACGGCCCTGCTTCTCTGGGATTACCCATCTGCACCTGCTAGTAGGTGGTTTCTCTGGCTTTATGAGGCACAACACGGCATCTATTAAGCGCTGGGAGGAATGAGGCTCAGTCGGTGTGCTCTATTCAATGTTGGTGACTCAGCTTTCCATTGGTTACTTAGTTGGTTCCGTTGGTCACTCGCTCGGTTTGCTCTCGGTGGGAAGTCACGGTTGGCGCAGAGTGATCCCACCCACTGTGGCTTTTGAAGCCTTTTTTCTCATTGGCCAGTTCTGAGTGTTTTGAAGCTCTTACCCTGTTTAGAAATAACCTGTCCACTCATGCTGACACCCAAGCCGGCACCCTCACCAACCCCGGTGCTCAGTGCTCCGGAGTCTCAGACTCGAGCGCTAGAAAAAAGCATAATCAATCAGAAATCATGTCTTCTGTTGCCTTCAAATCCTGGAATGCCTTCGAAAATTAAATTAAGTCGTGCTCCCCGCCCTCCCTCCCCCCCATGCCTAACTCTGGAAGGAGTATGGCCCTCAGCTCTGCCCAGATGAAAGCTCGGATTCGTTACGGGTGTTTGTACGCTGACGGGCTTATCCGCATGCAGCGCCGCCCTTTCCGGGGTGACCTGGGGCTTGCAGTGGGCTGGGCAGCAGGCCCCGGGAGCCACTGTGCGGGAGAGCTTTCCAGAAAATGAAAGGAGTGAGGCTGGAATGCACGGTAGCCTCCACGCCGTGCCTGGGACTGGGGCGGGGGGGGGGATGGGGGGTGCAGCGGCCGTTCAGCTGCAATAACTCAACACTTCCTGGGTGGAATTCAGGCCTGAGATCATCCCTGTTTGCTGTTTGTTCCCGTGAGTCTTTCCTTCCCTCTCGGATTCACCCGCAAAGAAAGGAAGCCTGGGATTGATTTTGGCGGGGGTTGGGAGGTGGGGGAGAGGCTTGTTGGGAACGCGCTGGGGTCGGCTCGGACGCCCAGAATGGAGGGGACCCGCACCCAACAGGACGATCCAAGCAGCGACCGCTAGCCGCTACGACAAACAGATGTGTGCTTTCGTGGCTGAGGGGCCAAACATGATACAAATCTGGGGAATTTATACAGAGAGGGAGGGCCATACAAATCTTAATCAAAATGGGGAAAAAAAGAGAGTCCACCGCAGAGGGCTTCCAGATTGCTGACGGTTTACGAGAGCCATCTGGGGGGACCAAACTCCACTGGCTGGGAAGCAGGAGGGAAGGGAGCCAGAGTTTGCCGGGGGACTGAGGGACAAACGCAGAGACATTCCTCCATTCCAGACGATGAAACTCCCTCGCTGGTTTTGAGGACTGCGGTCTGGATTTAGAAATGAGGAGTAACCCCATTAAACTTGGCATTCGGCTGCTGAAGGCTATTTTGCCTTAAATCAAGAGGACAGTTGTTTGGTCATTGTAATCTAATTGAATTTACAGGCTTTTGGAGGGTGCAGTATATACGGCGCCCTCTGCTGGAGACGGAATGCTGTCAGGTGAAAACATGGGGGTGTGGGTGGTGGTATGGGGGGGCTTAGTGGGAGAATGGCACTCAGCGTGATGAAGAGGTCTCATACACGACGGGATTGCATGTCAAAGCCCTGCCAAGATCAACGAGTCGAGCTTCTAGTGGCGCTGGCACCGTGTTACGCAGTGTGCATGGGCTCTGGTCCCAGTGGTGACCGTGAACAAGTCAAAAGCTTTGGTTTTTTTATTGTATGTGAACAGACAGATGTGTCGAGTCCTCGAGTGGAGGAGAAAAGGAATGTGTTAGTCTCATAACATGCTCGCGTCCCCGGGGTTTGGGTTGACCTCTTAACTTTGCAGTTACAGGCGTCCAGTCCCCAGTCCATACGCTAACACTACCTTTCATCTGTCTTTATCAGCATGAGCCCAAGACTGGCATCCATGTGAAAGAGTGAGGAAAAAAATGTACAACCTGTTATTATGACTTTTATTGTGAGGGGAGCGTAGGAGGCCATATAATTCTCTCTGCAATGTGTACGATCTTGGAGCAAATACCTCGGTTGGGGTACAACAGTAAAAGAAAATACCACAAACTTCCGATTAAGCAGATCCTTATGTTGTACATGAAAAAATGGCCAAACAAACAAGGATGTTGCCATTGGCAACCAAGCAACTGAATTCCACAGATCCATCAAGAGAGGTCCACGGTGAAACGATGCTTCAGAGGCCGAAAGCTTTCCTGGAGCCTGTCCAGCCACTTTGTGTGTGGTTATATGCCCTAATGCAATTCTGAGGAATCTGATAAACTGGGCCTGAAGTGAAAAATCCAAACTGATCCAGACCAAACCGAACCAGACCAGACCAAACCTGACCAAACCGAACAAGACCAAACCAAACCAGACCAAAGTGAACCACGCTAAATCAAACCTGTCCAAACTGAACCAGACCAAACTGAACCCAAACAAACAAATCCAGATCAAACCCGATCAAACCGAACCTGACCAAACCGAACCCGACCAAACTGAACCAGACCAGACTAAACTTGGCCAAACAGAACCTGACAAACCAAACCTGACCAAATCAGACTGGAGCAAACCCAACCAAAGCAAACCAGACCAAAACAAACCAGACCAAACTGAATCCAACCAAACCGAACCTGACTACACTGAACCAGACCTGTCCAAACCAAACCCAACCAAACCCAACCTGATACAAACTGAACCAGACCAAACAAGTCCTGAGTCTGTGGGCAATTTGGCCTTGTGGCTTGTTGCTCTCACCTCTGTCTGGCATACTAGAATGGGAGGCCTCAACACCCCCCGCACTAGAGTCCTTCCACAGAGGGGGGGTGGGGGACGAGGGGGGTGCGGAGAGAGAGGTAGCTGGAGAACGGGAGGTGGGAGGGGGCAAGGGACGTGGCGGTGGAGGCAGGGTGGAGGAGCAGGGAAGCAGGTGAGGAGCCCTCCCAGCCTGGCCACCATGTGTGTTAGGGTGGCTGCTACCCACAACTGTGTCCAGAAAAGCTCCGAGCACAACAAGTCATTAAGAAGTAAAAATGTCTGGAGCATATTATTTCCGGCACTGTAACTCCTACAGGAAAAGGCTGGTAGTAATTCCAGTCAAGAGAGAGAAGGAGAGAGAGAAAGAGAGATGAGGAGGAGGAGAGACAGGGACAGAGGTACGAGAGAGAAGGCTATTTCTTCATTACTACCATTATTATCATTTTTTCGCCAATGAGAATTGCTCGGAGCAGCCGCGAAACATTCCTGCAGACAAGCTGAAGCGTTTTCAGAAGCCCGCTGCACTCACTGGAGAGCAAATAAATGACAGTGCTGAAGGATGCAAACTCTGCTCGGTACGACGGAGAAAGCCCTGCATGTCGGGGCAGAAAACAATCTTTCCTGAATAAAAACACCCTTGTTTCTAAATAGGTTTACAACAGCACATCGTCGTCATTTCCGGAAGCATCCAGTGCAGAGGAGAGTGTGTGTGGTGGCCTGATATTGCGGCACTGTGCAGATGTGTTAATTAAAATATAATCAGACCCGGCTGAGGCTGATGGGTGTGCATGAGGCATGGGAACATAGCACTAGGATATTTGTTATGGTAGTTCGCTGTCAGCAATACGCTCCAAATGTTTCTGAGTATGACTCCAGACCTGGATTTTGACAGCAGTTATTTCACACTTTGGCAGCCCGCGGTGACTGTTGTCAGACGCTGGCGGCTCACTGTGTTTGCACAGGCTGCGGTCATCCAGCTCCGTCGCCGCTCCAAACCTGATTCTTTTTAGATGAGAGAAATTTCACATCTGCCTCTTCCAAGGCAATTTGTCTGCGGGCCCCTGAAGCGGGAGAAGGAGGCCGGAGGGGACGGGGGGGGGACCGGACGGCAAGCCGTGAGGGAGGGATTCCTGCGGCCGCACTGAGAGGAACGCGGTTTTCCGGACGACCGATGCACCCGGGCTGCAGGTGTGTGCAGAGGCTGGCCCCAGAGACGCAGGTGTGCGTACCCATTCATTAGCAGCCCGCAAACAACAGCTGCAGCCCGGGAGCTGCAGGTGTAGCGGCCCGCTAATTACAGGTGGGCGGCAAACGGGTTGGAGGCGCAGGTGAAATTGCCCCCTAACTACAGGAGCGCCAACGACGCCCCTAACTCTGAAGTAGCGCTCACGCCACTAAAACTAGAGTTAGTGGGTAAGCAGCCACGAGAACCAGTAAAGATGTCTGAGAAAGGCTGCTGGGCTTTTTAGAAAGACAGTGGCACTATGGCCCAGTGATGCGTTCAGGGACACTGCATCCACCCGATCTCCAGTACATGCTTGTGGAGAGTCTGGAGCTGATTCAGAGAAGCACAGGACGTCCATACATCTCATTGCACGCATGGCGCTCTGTCCTGCAGTAACCCTGCAGTTACACCCACAGATATATCTGCACTGGGCCTCCATCGTTTCATTCCCAAACTTCTCGCCTCCCGATGTGTGACCCCGGGGGATTGCCGGCTTGTTTACGCTCAATGGCGCCCCTGTGAATGCCGCAGGCTGCGCTGCTGTGCACTAACATGGCAAAAGGGGGGGGGGGGGGGGGGGGGGCGTAGCACGGTTGGGTCCCAAACGGGGAGGATCTCAGGATGTCACCCCGTGCCTTTTTACGGGACCAGTGGGAATGAGCAGAGGCGCTGGCAAATGTATCCAAAACGGAACCATCTGTAGAACAGGGAGAGAAATACCTGGAATACCGGCCCAGGAAAAACCAGAGGAGAGGAGAAATCATTTACCGGTTAATGCTCAGGTTCCTGTACGTGCATGGAGGGATCACAGGCAAGTGAGAAAAATGCAAGCGGGAACGAAAGACACACGTGCAGGCAATGTGTCGCATGGATTCTGCAAGAGATGCGATGAGAGTGCGGGAAAAAGCACAAAAAACAACAACAAAGGGAGATTAAAGTGACATCTTCTTTGGAGAGCCCAGCCAGATGTAGGCAGGCCCAGGCAGCTTGCGCCGGAGCAGCTCGGAATTAATTCTTCCAGGAGGAGACGTGGGGGGGGGGGGGTTGTTTCCCAGAATGCAGCTGTTTCCCCGACCCACACCTGCAGTGCAGTTATGAAACTGTCCTGCGCTGAAGCTGCCAACCATAACATCCTCTTCCTCAAGGGGTCGCCGGTTCTCTTGCCAAGTCCCGTCCTCCGGCCTGTGAGGAGCATCGACCGGGCCCGGGAGCAGGGCGTGCAGGCGGGCTGTATGGCCAGTGGAGTCTCCATGGAAACGCCATAAAAGAACAAAAAAAAAAAGCCGATCGTCTTTGACACGGCGGGACGTTTGAACACGTGTGACCGACGATCCCCAAACTGGAAGCCTCTGTTTATTTTCCCTCTCAAGATTTTCTGCCAAATGAATCCAGCGTGTATGCATGTGTGTGCGTGCGTGCGTGTATGTGTGTGTATGTGTGCGTGTGTGTGTGCGTGTGTGCGTGTGAGGGGGGGGGAACAGCTGGCCACACATCTGCGCACAAAGGTTGTCTAGGAAAAGTTGTAATGATGCGGTCAGGGTGGGTTGTGAAATATTTTCTCATTCTTCTCTTCCATTTGCGCTAATCAAGTCATAGATGATTGCGGGCAGGTCGATATAACGAGAAGCTGTGTTCTGCGGTCACAGCGCGATGGGCAGCCGAAAAGGACCATGCTGATCTAATCAAGAGCCAAAAGCACGAAAACGTTACATCCCACCTCTGGCCATGTCGGCTTCAAAGCTCCAAAGCAAAGCCTTGCGGGCCATGATTGGCTAATGAATATTAGAAACTCAGTATGCTGTAAGGTCTGCATGTCCACACTGAAACTCATTCCCATACTGTTAATGTATGCAGAAGGCCAGGCCACTATGAATAGAGAGATTTATACATATGGATATATAGATATGTGTGTGTGTGTGTGTGTCTGTGTGTGTGTGTCTGTGTGAGTGTGTGTCTGTGTCTCTGTGTGTGTGTGTGTGTGTCTGTGTGAGTGTGTGTCTGTGTGTGTGTGTCTGTGTGTGTGTGTGTGCGTGTGTCTGTGTGTGTGTCTGTGTGTGCGTGTGTCTGTGTGTGTGTCTGTGTGTGCGTGTGTCTGTGTGTGCGTGTGTCTGTGTGTGTGTGTGTCTGTGTGTGTGTGTTTTTTCCTTTAACCTTTCTTGCCCTTTTTCAAAGTCGTAAAAAATTATGAGTCACTTAAAAGCAGAGCCACCCCACCTGCTCCGAGCACCGGCGGTGTCACTCAATTTAAATAAAATCAGCCGTGCATGAAATAACTTCGGCAAGAAATCAAGGTTTGGCTTCCCACTTACTTCTATTACCTGTCTTAACTATCGTAAAAAATGCCCATCTGTTGTTCGTTGCTCCAGAAATGGAAGGTGCACACATCAAAACAGGCAACTTGTGTTCCGTATGTTATACTTTGTTACAGTACACCTTTACCGGGGCACTTAAATTAAACAGTTCCTGATTTGATGAACTTGTGATTTAGCTGAACATAGACGTGAGCCGTTATCATCAGTAACATCTCATAATCAACCCATCCCTCATCGCCACTTATTCAGTATGAGGTCACGCTGAAATCTGAATCCATCCCAGAATGCACAGGGCTTGAGGCAGGAGACACCCCAGATGGGATGCTGGTCCACCGCAACAGAGACTCTGCAGTGATATACATATATATGTTCAACGCATTGTATATACATAGCTCTTTGTCAGAGGTATAAGGGTGATTTACCAAGATAACCAAAGCTGATATTGACACTGCTTCCTTCCATACCTGAAATAACCCTCTGATGTAATATATCATTTCCCTGCAGTGACCTGACGCTCGGCAAACTAAATAATCGTACGATATAGACAGAAAAGTAACACGTCAATGAGAACACAAGAAACGGTATGTTTCCGTGGGCAACCAGGCCCAAGGTGTCGCATAGCCCATCCTCCCCATCTCTTCTTGGAAGCCAGGCCTCAGACAGAGACCAACGAGAGATAAATGCTGGGAGATGAGGAGTAACCAGTCCGAACCGATCTGCTGGCTGTGAACTTTTTTGGACACGGTGTTTCACAGTCACAAGCCTACAAGTGCATTTATAATTCTGGGGGGAGGGGGCACGCTATCAGCATGATTGTAACCCCCAGCCTTCCATTCTTTGCAAATATGGGGGAGTTGGGGATTGTATTCCCCAGAAAAAACAAACAACCAATCAAAAAAATTAAAAATAAAAAGTTAAGACCAGTCAGTAGTTCTACACAAACAAGGAGGCTGCTTCGTTGCCTTAATTAGGATTAATGTTCTACGGAGCCCTTTGCTGTTTTATGACTTACGTCTTTTATTTCATCTTCGTAAAGTCCACTAATCCCTAACAGGCAGGACCACAATACTCATCTTCTGCTTTCACTCTCGAATCGGCATTCCAGTTTCTTTTTTTTTCCAGGACACAGAAACCCCAAGTTTTGTGAATGCCATAAATTATTCTGCTAAAATACATTAAACTGGGGATGGCAAACAAAATGACAAGAATTAGAAGTCCAGCGTGAATTGGCATAAAGCTAAAAGATGATGACGTCCTTTGATATATATATGTGTGTGTGTGTGTGTTAAACTTCCCTTTCCCAGCAAAAAAACAATGCATTGTTTATTGTTATGACATATTGATTATAAATGCATAATGAGCTATCAGTAGAAATTAGGGTAACATTTTACTTACAGCAGTCATATAAATGCATCATACATACCCTCATAAGGCATTATGATGCATTCATAAGATATTTTCATAAGACATTATAAATATGGCGATGAATATTTATAAAAAGGCATGACATTTTATACCCATGTTCACTGTGCATCATAAATGCTCTCATCTATAATGCACTATAAATACCTTCATAATGCATTATACTGACCATAATAATTCATTATGAAGGTGTGTATAATGTATTATAGATGACAGCATTCATAATGCATAATAAACATGGCTATAATGTGCTTTTTTATAAATATTTATAGCTATGTTTATAATGCATTATGAATGCATAGATACTTATAACCATGAGCTTCATAGAAATTATTACCGAAATTATGTTATAATCCTGTTATAATATATATGTTATAAACCTGTTATAATGGCCTAATGACAGTTTAGGTATTATGGTATCTTAATAGTAGGCCTTGTGACATACCTGTTGACCAGTAACAAGAAGAACAGATCCTTCTTTCCCATGCACAACCTGACGAAATATGTGATCCAGAATTAAGAGTTCGCTCCAGCAATTCTGTAGTAGCTTCATCTGATCATCCACCTGCCCAGAAAAATAACACAATTCATATAAATCAATCGGTATATTACAAACAGCTCAAATAAGAAAATGAACGTGCTGCCTTTTCTTAAACACCTGTTATGTAGAGGATTTAATTGTATGAGGTAACCTGTAAGTGGCCACGTTTCCAATGTTTTACACAACACAGGGCAGTTTAAGTTGTGCGTGCTACCATTCGGCTTTCCTAGAATCTCCAAGCTAACTTAAATAAATGCTGTGGTAAGTTTATTCTGTTTAAGAATTTTTAATTAAAAATAGTGACATTCAAAGAAAAGATTAACGACAAAGGCATTCATTCCATGTTAATCTTAAGCTTCTATTGTAATATAGCTGCTGCCAGTTGGTCATATACCGGAAACTTTGTCCTATGAAACACAGGCAACAACAACATATCGATCGCGACGGCCATGCGGCGGACGAGTTCCCATTTGTGTCTCGACCCGCAGTCACACCGGGAGTTCCCACATTCATCTCTATTAGTCAGGCTGACGTATCTCTCCGGCTCGTAATGCGTCAGCGTGTGCCGATATGCTATCAGTGATGATTAACGGTATCAGAAGATCCCCCATGCTGCAGGAAGGACAGGTCCCGATGTTTCGCTGCGGAGGATGAGGACCTGAAACAACGCCACCCTTGTCGCTTTGGCTTCCCTTCTCACACTCAGTTGTGTTAATAATTATACACTGTAGCAAGCGGAATATATGGCATGTAGAGAAAGACCAAGGAGGAAATGCTAAAGAATGAGGAAAAGGGAGGTAGTCTGTTGTTCTGGCTGCTAATATTGTTATCTTGCTGGTGGGAAAGTACAGATCACACTGGACACAGGGCACCTTGTGTTCCCGGCCAGCCTGTCTGGTTTATTGAAAGTCATTGTGAATTTTACTTGTCTTAAGTTCAGTTCATAATCAGTCACTCATTACTAATTATGAACTGGGCTTATTATTACATTGTTCATTATTCCACTGTTTTGCCAATTGTGTCTAATTAAGAAACAACTTCTCAAACTCTTTGTTTGTCCTGAGACACTGGTTTTAATTGTACAAAGTGGGATGATATATTGTACTACGTCGAATTTTAGAATAATACTTTTTACCATTAGAGCTTTACCAACTGCATAGTGAACGGCTGCATGTAGTAAATTACTGTTGACTACATGCTTACAGTTAAAAGGCAAACCATTGTGGGAGAAAATTATACTTGGTGCAAAGCTAAAGGTTGAGATCATAACTGTAAACAATGCAGTGGAACTCACAGCCTGCCACTGCAGTATACAAGGATTAAATGCAGGTTCCAGAAAAATCTAGTCAATTGAGATCGAGCAATAACAGCATTTTCTTTTTGTCTAATTCCAAGAACATTCAGTACTTACACAACAGAAAAGTCTTTGCCTGGACGAAGTAATATGAGAAAAACTAATGATTACTGGAAATTGACATGTGGCATCAAAAACTATATTCACCGATGAGTTGTTAAGAGAACCTGTTTGCACTATTAAGCAATTTCCAAAACTGTGTATAATTAGGCATCATAGCAATGCTGTTTATAGCAAGCAGTCTCATTTTTCTGCTAATCAATCAATAGGCCACTGGGTCTCTTCCTCTGCTTCTTAATGTACTGAGTAAGAAAAATGTTGAGCCCATACTGTTACATCAGAAGCATGTGCTTTTCCTCCGCAGACCCAAAGTGAGAGACCCTGAGATGTGATTGGCCGTTACCAGGTCACCTGGTACAACACGGACACACAGAGGAAAAGGATGTTATTCGAAGGGCTCCCAGGAGTGGAAGGTGCCTATATGCGCCCCCCACACTTTGCGTGCGACTGACATCCTTGTGGTGGCTTCTGTGCTCTGTGGCTCTGGGTCTGCATGGCTCACACGCCCTTTGAAACACGCACACGAAAATGCCAGCGAGCGGCAAAGGAAGCGGATCTTCCAGGGAGGCGATCTGAGATTTTCCAGACAAACTACGGTGAGGTTTTCCCCTGTGGCGATACAGGAGGACCATGAGACATGGGCAGCACGGGGGGCAAATATGTAGCTTGTGGAGGAACCAGGAAAACATCCCAATATAGTAGCTGAGGGAAAAGCAAAAGAAAAACACAACATATCGATCGCAGTCAATTCTGAATCCTGAAGGTTTGTCTAAACAATTTACAGGGATTGTGAATTGCCAGACCTGAATCTTAATCTGCCGTACCAAGCTTTTCAGTTAAAGATCTGCCGTTGTTTTATAATTTAAGCAAGACATTGCTGGTTAAAAATAACCAGTAAGCTAACCCTGTGTCTATCCTTCGATTGGCTATGTAATCTGGCTGGAAACAGAATCGTAGCTGCAGCCTTAGATGCTGCTAATGGTATTTTTGAAGGAACCCATTCATTAGTGAAGGTGAATGTGCAGGTTTCTTTCTAGAAGAAAATGTTCCCTTCAACAGGCATGGGAAGGGGCGGGGGGGGGGGCTGTGTTTCCTGAGCACAGTTCTGTCACCTGAGTGCCCCAAAAGGTACATAAATGCCAGATAAATGGGATTTAATTTTCAGTGTTTGTCATGAATGTGGACAAGTATCTAAATGCACAAGAATGACCCCATCTCATAAATATGGTTAATCTGATTCACCCTTCATTTAAAATAACTGAAACTAGACAGTACTCTTCTCTAAAGTGACTGTTGTAAACCAGGAGAATCCCGCAAATCAATTATTTATCACACATTCAGCTGGGGTCGGAACCAAGGCGTACCCTATATGAAATAAAACCAAACAATATTTGCTGGTTCATCTGGGAGGATTTAGAGGGCCTCATAATTCATGGCACAGGTGCATGCATCGCTGGGGTAGCGAGTTCAGGCACTGGGATAGACAGCTGCAGCAGTGAATGTGAATCAGTGAGGACCCCTCAGCGAGAGCGGCTGATTGGCTCCATAGGGTCATCAGGTGCTCACCTGACGCTGTGCACTGGGCGGCAGTTGGCACGAGAGGACCACTGATCGATAGCACTGAGGCGTGGAGACTGATTAGGGATCAGTTCCCACGGTGACCACGTTAGCTATCTCTGGGGTGTGACCCTGACCTGTACAATGGATTCAACACTACAGCAAGGCCGATCTTCCCAAAGCAAAAACAAGAGTTAAAGCTAAACTCCTGGGCAGCTTCTCTGGCAATTTGATCTTCAGCATGTATCACCTAGCTAATGATACTGCTATCATCTTGGACTACTAAGGATGCAACCATTGAAATCGCCGTTCCCCTGAACAAATAAAATCCTTGGCAGTCTCCGATGACTCGCGTTTCAGGAATGTTGATTACTAGCATAACCTTATGCTCAAAATTAAAATTCAAGAAGGTCTATGAAAATATGCCTTTAAGAAAGACTGCAAAATTATAAATAATTCTACCACTATTTATTCACCGGTTCTCACACATGTAACAAGCAAAATAAAAGTAAGACTTTTAAAAGAGGAATATTATTTCATAGCAGCAATACATGTGGTCCTGTTCTGCAATTAAATTAAAGAATAAAATCTCTGAAAATAATGTAGAGAAATGAGGGCATGAAATGCAAGGAAACAAAATCTATAATTACGGCTTTTGTGAGTGTTATGCTGCTTAATATACACATGCATAATAACCGGCCTCTCAGCGGCCAGCAGAAGATTTTAAGGCTTAAAGCGAAGAAGATATACACTAATTATCCAAAACAGAGCAGACTAATCAATTATTCAGATGAATATTAGGCATCCAATCTACATGTGGGCACAGGAGAAAGATTTCCCTGATGTATGCAACTAGGAAATAATTTCTGCCAAATTTAGACAAGTAAGAGAGTCCATACAGTAGAACAGAGAATTGACTCAGCTGCAATTCTCTATGTGAGCAGCCGTCTAACTGGCTTGTCCTTTAATCAAAGGGATTTGCATTTTTTACAGTTTTGATAAACATGCAAAATACTTGCATATTTGCACTGTAAAAATGTGTATAAAAGTATGCGCTGTAAAACCAAAGAGCATAAATTATGCGCTATTATTTTGCACTGTCGTTGTTTAGGAATGAAGTTTAGAACAAAAAACACAACACATGAGATAATGCAAACATTTTCAGCTTCTTTTAAATAAAATGCGCGTTAATTTCATAGCTTTGCTCATTTGTTTAACAGTTTCGTATCAGTTTGCAGTGACCATAATTTATACCCTAAGGTAGCTAAATATAAGTTACATGTAAGCTTACCCATTTTGCAGTTCGCTCCCCTGAATTCATGGCCTATCTATTGTCTTCTGACTCTTTCAGCAAACTGCCAAAATAGACAGCTGTAAATAGGAGCGAGATGACAGCTGCAGACAGTGCGTGATAGTCTGCCCACAGCCCTGACTCAGGCCAGCATATAATTAAGCCTGACGATTAGGCCGGATACTTCTGCTGGTCAGAATTTAGGACTCGCTTGAAGGAAGTTGGCGGAATAGCAAAGAGGAAAGCTCTCACATCGCGAAGTGTGTTTTTCCGTGAACTTTATGTAGCAGACCGAGGCCGTCTGAGAACGATGTTTCATTTACAATGATGACCTAAGATATAAACACCAGTTACACATCAACCACATGTCTTTAGACTTGCGCGGGCACCCAACAGAAATCAAGGTAGATGCAGGGAGATCATCTAATCCGGGGCTGCCCAAGTTCAGTCTTGGAGGAAACATGGAAAACTGCATGCTGTGTTGGATTCCGGCCCCTCCAGGACTGGAATTGCACAGCCCCCATCTACTCTCTACACAAAGAAGGGGACAGACGTCTTCCTGCACCTCCATCAGGTGCCCATACGACTCGCTGACCCACTATACTGCTTGAACCATTCTCAACTCAAAGACAGCAAGTCTTAAGGTACCACGAGACGACTGAGGAGGAACACTCACTCGCATTCAGCTACACAGCTAATTCATTTTAAAGAAGCTATTTAAGAGGTTTGTCTTTAAAGCAAGATTCTACAGAGAGCTCTGACCATATGGGTAACATTAGCTCTCTTAGCAATCTTAGCTACTTTAGGCTCATGATGGCTTTTCATCCCTCATCAAAGCAACAAGTAGATGAACAGGCTTTCCTGCCTGGTTACTGCACCACCTTCATGTCTCTCCATAGAGTATGGGACCCTAAATCTTTCCTTTTAACAAGTGCTCTCATTTCCTTCCTCCAGCTGCTGAACTCTCGAAGGAACCGGGCTGAGCTCCCCATCGGACTCCACGAGAACCTTACCCGCAGAGATCAGCTACCTGGTCCACTAGACAGGGTGAAACGATACAAGAAATGGCCACTTCTACTGTCCAAACAGCTCTACAAGGTCAATCAGGTTCAACTCAACTGCGCAATTATTTAAAATGTGTTTCATTAAAATAGGAAAGACAACCTTTCTTGTGAGTAATACGTCGTAGCCGGTAAATGTGAAGATTGTGTTTCCTTTCCATGACTCTCAGGGGTGATTAAGCACTTTTGGGGGCTTCTTTAGCTAGATAACTTATCTGTGAATCAAAAGTCTTACTCAGGTATGAGGTTAAATGAGCGCTTAACAGGAAGCTTGACACCAAGCCCCCCAGGGACTAAAATGGAGCCAATAACTGCAGTGTACTGGAGGGGCAAGGTTTGCCAAAACGCACACGCCGCCTCCAACCACGGCTGCTCGGAATGAGGCGTATCACGTGTCAGTGGACAAATGTTAGCATGGGAACCCTGCTCCTCAAAAGAAATAATATATCTTTTGGAAGGCAGCGCTCACGGCAGGTCCACCAGCCATTCATCAAGCCCGAGCGGCTGGCCAATCCTCCGCAGGCCTATTAACCTTCCACCTGTTTCCCTTCGTCCTTCATGCTGCACCCATGCCCTTGGTGTCTCTCCTCTCCCTTGTTCATCTTTCCATCTTCCCCATGAGCATTAATGTAAGGCCGAGGTATGGGCTGGGAGGGGACGGGGGACGGCGGGAGTAGAATAATTCAGAAAGCAGTGGACCAGAGACGGTGGCGTTAGCACCAGCTAGCACCCCCTCTCTGTCACGAGTGTTCCTGGGCCTTCAATCGCTCCTTCCGCACGCTCCAAAAACATTCCGAGTGACCTCAAAAGCATTCGCGTGTGTTTTTTGTTTTATTTCCCACACGGACGATGAATGCCCAGATGCCGGGAATTTGAAGTTGCATATGAAAACTGCCAAACAGGTGTAGGAACAGAAATACAAAAGATAAAAACAATTCATAACAACTACAAAAGAAAGCTCGAGTTGTCTTCCTCACATGGCACTGCCTCAGCTCTGCTTGTCCACAAGGGCTCGCGGTTTTTCTCCTACAGCTGTTTTTTCAATAAGCCTCAGGCTCTCTGCTGGACACAGGCTGAACACACCAGGACATCCCTGTCCATTTCTGCAGCCATCCGTAGTTAGCGACTGGCCTGCTATTGTCATTCACTGCAATGTTGTTCCCCCCAATTCAAAACTTCTCCCCTGTAGCAGTGAACGATGGAGAACAAACAAACATCGAGGTGGCGTGCACCCTGCACTGTTGAGTTTAACTGGAGGACTGAACTAGGCCGGTCAGTCATCTCGGAAGAAGGAACCATATTTCAACAGCAAACCTAAACCAAAAAAGAAGTGCACCTTCCTTTGTTATGATCAGCTCATGATTAATCTGAAAACGAGTCCTAAATTACAATAAGACAACCTAGAAGCACAATACTAGGTATGTATATTTAGTCCTGGTCTCATGACTCCCCATTGTGCACAGCGTGCAAGGAAAGGCCTAGCATGTAAGTCCTATCTAGTAAACAATGGGGTAATGCCACAATGCAGAGCTGTGATTCATCTCATGGGGCAGCACTTAGTCCAAGGGGAAGAGCTACGGAATGGCCCTCGACAGTGACAGCAAGCCGTATTGTGAGGGGTACATCTGTTTCCCCGAACCAAATCGAGAGGGACGCCACGCCGGGCGGGGGGGTTGGGCGCGAGGAGGTAACTTCAGCACTCTAGGGCTTTCCTGGTAACCGTCCCTCGGCAAAACAGCGGCACAAACAGCGGCACAAACAGCGGCACAAACAGCGGCACAAACAGCGGCACAAATTTAAAGTTCAAATGGGTTTAGGATCAGCTCATCTGGTTCTAGAAAATCTGACCTATCACATGACATCGAAACCGATAAAAGTTTGTTTGGATAGCGATGGGTACACAAAGTGTAAATGGGCAGGCTTTGAAGTATTTCATTAAAACAGGAAACATTGTGCCCCACCAACAAAAATGTGATCCATCCAATAACAGCAATGACACAATCATATTACAATGTCTTACCATGAGATCATCGCAAATTTTGTGTGAAATCTATTAGAACCTATGAACCTGGAATGCAAGGTGACAATTAGAACAATCTGTGTAATGATGAAACTGTAGAAATAATCTGCAGCACTCAGCACTTTGAAAACAGTTGAAACTACTTGAAGCTCAAATGGATGAAGACGTATCAACGAACAGACAAAAATAAAGTAGATAATTCAAGTTGGACGTTCAAATTAACATTTATAGAGAAAAATTCACGTGACTGAGGAACAGAGAATTGAGTGTCATTGACACAATTTACTGGTGCCATAACCAAATGTAAAATCCTTACTTTAAACACTTATGCCAAGTGTGTGATGACCTTGGTTGAGTCACGATAATCCTTTAGTTCTCACTAAGCTATTAATACCAGAATAGTGGAAAGTATTTATTGTTGCTTACGGTAAGTGTTTAAATTTTGACAGTTAATTTACTGAAGCTTGTAGTATTTGTATATATAGTGTGTGTGTAAACAAACGAACAAATGAAAGAGTTTCCTTATATATATATAATGCATATATACATGCATATATAACTTTATTTCTAGAGTTCAGAAGTGTATGCTTCTACCTGATACATATCTACAGGCAAAAACAATGTTTTTTGTTCTACCGCCTCTTGGTAAGACAGCAACACAACTCTGCCTGGTTAACTGTCCTGCTTCTACAAATCCCAGAGAAGTCATGGGCTCTTTAATGTTAACCCATGACCACAAGCTATTCCATAAACATAGGGGCTAAGAATGAGCCAACAGGTAGCCAGCATGGGTACACATGCAGCCCGCAGGTTCGACTCCCCAGCACTTGTTAGCTGTTGTTCTTTCTGAGTGGGGCATTTAACCTGGACTGCTCTAGTAGTGTCTCGCAGAAAAAAGCATAACTGCAAAATTTGTTGCACGACAGCCAGATGAGAAGAGAAAACAATTATCATTTGAAAGTGTAATCATTAAAAAATGCAGCATAATAGTTGCATTGCACATCAGGTCACCTGAGGCACGTATTTTGTAACTTAATTTGGTGAAGACGTACATGCAACGACGAGGCGTTTGGGCGAATGAGTAAACGTCCAGGCAAACTTAGTCGACACATTAAAAAATGTACAGGTATGATTCATCAAAAAAAAAAAAATAAACAAGCAGACAAATAGCATATCTTTCAATTCCAGAAATGTTAAGGGCATCGTGCAAGAGGACCACATGAGTCAAAGTTATAAGGGGGGGGGGGGATAAATGTACTGAGGAAAACTCCACACATCCTGCAGCAGTGAAGAAACAACAATGATGAATATAAATACAGATAAATTAAACATAACTTGAAGCAAACCCCTGAACTTATCATCCAGTGAAGTATGGTGAATTATTCACTCCACAAAATCCTATCCTGACCTAAGAAATCAACCGAGCTACTATACTGTGTACACACACACACACACACACACAAAAAAAAACATTCACAGCAAACAGTTTCAGCTGAAAACATCCCGAACTAAGCCTGGGAATATTGACCTTTATGACCACTGTTGTGCTTGTGGCCTTTAGTGATAAATATATTAAATCATAAATATATTAATAATGAGATACAGAGTCATTAGCGTAACTGTTAGCATAGCTCTATTTGGTAAACATGACAAACCTCTACGTTGATGTAATGGAACACTAACGAAACAAAGACTTTTACTCTACATGTAAAGGGATCTACATTGAAGTCAAACGTATTGACTAATCTACAAAGTAACTATTAAAAAGGGAGCTAAGCAAAGTACTAATTATGGGAAACAAACTCAATACTTTCTCAATGTTCAGGGTAAATTCCAAATTTGGATAAATGACCTACAATGTAGCGAAACTGGTGATGTGGTACAATACCATTTCCTACATACTTCAGGGTTACATGTGATTTTCACTGTGAAAATTGACCAAATGCACACATACATCATCCTTTACGCCTGTGATAAATCGAACATACTGCACAAATACTGTAAAATATTTAACAGTGTGAAAAGTGCGGGGGGGGGGGGGGTTGTTGAATGTAGAGCTGGAGGTTTAGCTCAACCAAATTTTACGTAAACTTAGCTGCATTCTATGTCGTTACAGCTGACTTTCTGAAAAGAGACTGAGGCCACAAAACCAGCATGGTCTGGAAATAAATTAAACATAACATTTGTGTTTTACAACCAACTTTTTTTATTTTTCTTTTTTTTTCTTTCTGTGATCCTATTTGAATTTTCATCTGACGAAAACACCAAGCTTTGGGGCTGTTCTTTTGCATCTTCCGAGGGTTCAAAGGAAGTTACAGGGCTAGATATGGGAGCGTTGCGGCGAGGGAAAGCTCACTCGAGACACCCACACAGGTTGGATTTCTTGTGGAGAAGCACCGTTATTTTCCAGCACCTCCTGAGATATGTTTCTGGTGAGGTGTTTGAGACATGGAGTTGCCTTGCAGCAGTATGTGTAGGTTTTAACATACACAAATATCTTACATAATTTAAGCACTCCATCTGTACCACACTGTACTAAACTCTCCTTCATTTTCACAGCACTGTTATGTGTTTAATAAGCGCACATAATAAATGAGTAAAATAAAAATATTTACAAAATCTCATTTTGAATTCCGCCTCACATAATTTAAAAAGTTAACTGTGCTATTAATAAGATTAATCTTGATATTGATTAATATTGATAACTGGTAACATTTAAAAACTGGTAATAAAATTTCTAAAGGTTAATACAATATTAATACTGTCAGGTTAAAATGTTGGCACAATTTATAATTACTCAGCACTGCAACAATTAAACCTTCTAATTCATTAATAAATATGACAATACTTTACCATCCACCCATCCATCCAAATGTCCGTCCGTATGTCCGACCATCCATCCATCCATCCATCCATCCATCCATCCATCCATCCTCCAAACCATTTATCCTTTACAGCATCCCAGTTTGATCAGCCTACCTCCAGTGTTCATAGGAAGGACATACCTTCAGCTCTCTGAAGAAGACGCTGCTCCTCGCCCACTCGACGATGGAGAACAGCGTCTGATCTGCCATCTTGCACATGAGCCCGAAGGTGTTGAGCTTCTCGTGTCGGCCGCGGCTGGCCTGCTCCTGCTGCAGGTAGGCCAGGATCTTGGCTCGTACCTGGGGCTCGTCAGGCTCGCACTTCAGGAGCTCCACTATGAGGTGGGGGAAGCCGGGGGGGGAGCCGTTCTGATACGCGTCCATGTATGGGTAGCCCACTAGCGACTCGGGGGAACTGGCGTAGGGGTCGGGGTACTCGGACTTGATGGTGCGGCTCTGGAAGTGGCCGTAGGCCCCATAGCCCTGCAGGCCCCCGTGCGGCGGCATGGCGATGCTGATGGGGGAGGTGACGAAGGGACTCCGGTCGTAGTCTGTGGGGGGCAAGGCAGCATGGCTCAGAGGTAGGCCCTTGGAGGCAGAGTGGAGGTTCTGGATGGCCGAGCTTATCGTCAAGTCCGTGGGCACGCTCTGCATTGTGTGTGACATGGCTTCCATTTTGAGTCCATTGGCCCGGATCAGCGCCTTCTTCTGCTGCTTCAAGGCCCGGTCGCGCTTGTACATCGGGCCGAACTTGTTGCGGCCACCCCGCATGCGGTCCGCCCTCACCGCTAAGGGTGCAAAAGAAAAATGAACATATTTAAATGCAGCAATATCAAGGTAAGGGACTTTTATATGGTGGTTTCAATCGAGAACGCATTCAATGCGATTATAAACTAGACAAAAAAAATGAAGAATTTTCAGAATGTTTCTTTTTTGCATTTATGTTACATTTAAGTGTGCAGGTGGCAGTCCTTTCTAACCACTTGTCATAAATGCTTATCCAAGATAGGGGGCGCCCTGGAGAGTATCATGACACACTCACATCCTTTGAGCAATTCAGCAAAGATTTTTTGA
This sequence comes from Hyperopisus bebe, assembly GCA_026777045.1. NCBI lineage: Eukaryota > Metazoa > Chordata > Actinopteri > Osteoglossiformes > Mormyridae > Hyperopisus > Hyperopisus bebe. The sequence goes on from JAODJW010000043.1 coordinate 7,255,792, forward strand.
GATTTGCCCCTAACCAGAGCACCTAAAGAAAACCCACACTAACACAAGTAGAACATGCAAACTCCGCTCATATGGAGTCAGGACTGGGAACTGAACTCTCAGCCCTGGTGTTTGGAGGCAAGAGTGAGTAAAAAATTCATCAATTTATCCTACTGGATATCATATGGGAGGAATTCGGGTTAAAAAAGGTCAAGTCAAGTCAAGTGAAATAAATGTAGTATTTACGTTTACTTATTTAGCTAGCACCTTGGTCCAAAACATCATGCAAGTGAAGGTCAGAGAGCAGCCAGCCAGCATCCCAGAAGAAATCAGGGTTAAAGACCTTGTTCAAGGGCCCAACAGTGAAATCACTTTGTTAGCCAGGGGATTCGACCTGGCGACCTTCCTGTCGGAGACACAGAGTCCTGACCCATAGAATATGTAATCTGACATAACAGCTTTTTCTTTAACTGTATACAAGCACAGAGAATATTCTTCTTACATTCGACACTCAACCTTGCAGTCAGCTGCAACTCACAAACCTCTTCTAAAGAATAACGGGTCCGGCTAAAAGCAGAGACTACCAAAGCACTCAACTCAACTCAAAGCACTTGTCAACGCGGCGGTAGAATGACTGTGGGTCGGCATGGTTACCATGCTACGAGACATTCTAAAGAGATTTCTTGCCAGATTATTAAAATAAATGATCCTCACTTCACACGAAATAAGGAATACTTTCAGAAAAGAGCATGACTCTACAATTGCAAAAGTGTGCTGCAGCAACAGTAGACTGACGGGTGTTTGGAAGTGTGGGGATGAAGCAGAGTGAATGTTTACTGTAAAACAAAACCAAAAATTTAAAGCAACGTCAAGCCAAACCAACATAGATGCAGACAGAGGATGTGTAAGGCAGATTATCTCTGAACTGTGCCGTTCCAAACCATAGTTTTAACGATCCATGCTAATTATTTCAGGCTAATTATCTTGCTTTCATGCTGACAGTGAAAAATAGACATCTTGGCTTGCTGGGCACTTGGAGGCTTCCCTGTTACATTTCAGGAGGCACTGGCTAATCGCATGTCTTACACCGGGCAATCGCATGTCTTACAGCAGGCAATCGCACGTCTTACACCGGGCAATCGCATGTCTTACACCGGGCAATCGCATGTCTTACACCGGGCAATCGCATGTCTTACACCGGGCAATCGCATGTCTTACACTCTCGCTCCGGACATCTGCAGGATGAGTTATTTTGAAGTGATCTCTTGCAAAAGCTACCACCGGAGTGATTTTTATGGTCTCCGTCTCAGCGGTGTCTGTGTCCGCTAAGGAGACGTGAAACACCGATGACAAAGAGTAGCACACGTCCACAGACCATGGCTCCGCCCAACAGGGGTGATGCTATGCCACACATTCTGCTTTTAAAGGGATTTATTTTATCGAAAACATCAGGGTGGTGTTAAAAAAGATCACAAACCCCTTATATCCATTATACATTATTGTAAGGACTTTAACTACTAATGATCTCAACCAAAAAGGTAATTAATTAGCGGAAAGCTAATAGTTACCCCTTTTGGGAAAACAATTAGTTCTGACCTGGCAAGTTGGACCA
>JAODJW010000043.1:7257482-7267582 GCA_026777045.1 Hyperopisus bebe
AAGTTTATTGTTTTATTTCTTCACTTAAAAATGTTACAAATATTGGACAATGTAAATGTATCCCTCTCTGTCTCTCTCTCTCTTACACACACACGTCGGGTATACATATCTTTATGGGGACCGCTCATTTATTTCTATGGAAAAAATGTTAACGCTGACTATGACAACCTTAACCCCTACCCAGCCCTAACCATAACCATAAGCAACCAAGCAAAATATGAGACAAGCAACATTTATCTTTCGGCATGTCTATGAAAAATGTACTTGTATTATACTTTGGCCTTGTGAGAAAGTCTTTCTGCTGCATTTACAAACTAAGTTTAAAGTCAAAAGAATCTAATTTTTCACAGTTTAAAAATGAAGAACAATGTAAAGAACCTAAAAAAATAATCTTGCATCATTTCAGCACATCTGGAAATGAAAGAACATTGAAAATATAAACTAAGACGAAATGGAGACGTTACATGTGTTACAGCCATTCTCTGAATTAGAAAGATGCAGTGAAATTAGATTTTGTGATATTATGCCTACCCAAGCCATTTAAGGCTATTTTGAATTTCCTCCATATTTCCAGTATTAGGTACTGCTATTCTTCAAATACCCTGATCTGAAACATGCATTCAGGATTATATAAATACATGCATGTGTTTATTACGGGGTCTAAGGGGGGAAAAAAGGGTACAAATTTTTTCCACCCATTCTAGATGCTACATAATTCAAAATAATTCAGATGCCTGGTTCTGACTGGAAACCACTGCAGGGTCTTTGGCGTCCTGCTACTAATGTATGAAAACAAATCAAAAGAAGATGCAGCATAAAATGACAGCGGTGGAAATTCCGCCCTCGGGCAATTTACAGTTAATGGTAATTTATTAGATTACTACAATGTTTCTTTGGGGTAAAGGAAAAGACTTCAAAAAGCATTAATTTCTGATGTATCTGTTTAAAAAGTTACATTAAACAGTTGAATACATTCCTGCCATGAATTAATCCAGGGGACCAGCTCTGGATCTCAACACTTGGGACATGTTGATTCCTTGGACATGACCAAATTTGACAATAGTATGACAGAAAACACTGTTATAAACTTCAATTTTAATAGAATTTGCATATTAACTGAAAGCAAGTAATTAAAGGGAGAGGGCAATAATTAGACACTTCTGTAAATCTAGTACCAAACTTTTCCAGAAATCGCTGTACGCACTAGAATTTCTCTCTAGGTTTAATAAAGTTAATTCAAATGCTGATTCTAATTCTAGAAGTCTGGAATGACAAAACAAGTGCTACACAGCCCAATGGCCATATGTGCGTATTCTCTCAATATATGGCTTCCATGCCCATATGCACACTAGTGGCCAAAATTGTGGAAAAAACAGTTTTTAGAGATTGCAGAACTTTATTTCAGTTAGTCCAGTTACCTATTCAATCATCCAATGTGTGATTTTTTTAAACATTCTTTGATCATTTATAAACATCACTGCCAATATTAGCGTAGTAATTTTTAAAGTGCAATGCTGAAAATGCTTGGTATATCTATCATTTTGGCTACTTGCATAGGCCTTATGATTTGTCATGATGTACACTCAGTGGACAATATTATACGGAAAGGAGGGTCCCCAGAACCCCAGGCGCCTTATCGCAAGCGGCCTGCGGCGATGTGGTCTCACCTTCCAGCTTCATGCCGACCGTCAGACACTTCTGAAAGCGGCAGTAAGGGCAGCGCTTCCGTTGCGTTTTGTCGATCTGACAGTTCTGGTTCTCAATGCAGGTATATCTCTTATTGTTCTGAACGGTGCGCTTGAAGAAGCCCTAGGGTGGGAGGAGAGCAAGCTATGAGGATATTCAGACACCCACTCGTGCCCACGCACACACAACCGAACGCGCTCGCCGTTTGTGAGGAATGCTAAAGAGAAAAACTAGCTGCCCAGAGCAGAAACACCTTCTGGACAACAATCCCACAAAACAAGGCGGTCGTGGGAGTCCCAGGCGGCACGTGCACCTCGAAAAGCACCAAACAATCCAGAATCACGCACAACACACACATGCGATCACACTTTTCATCATAAGAAAATATTCACTATATTCATATATTCAAAATATTCATCTCATACGCCTGCTGTTTTTCTGTAAATAACGCTACTTTTGAGTTTTTTAATTTTTATAAATGTCCCAAATATTGTAGGCACATGTTTAGAATAAGAATTATCCATCTTGGTATGTTCCTACAGGTGGGTGTTTATACAAGAAAAATCTCGAAAACCTTTTTCCTTGTGTGCTTTCGATCAGCTGAACACCAGACTAGTTATGCTGAGTAAGCAAGTAAAACACAGAATACAACTGTAAATGTTTACAGGCTTAAGGTGCCACAAGATAATAATCCAGTAATTCATAATCAACAATGCTTTTAAGTGCTCAATTAAAACGTTACTTTTTTTCAGAGGTTGATCCATTTTTAATACTTGAGGCAAGCTGAAAACAGTTATTACACAGAGGGAAAGAAATTCACCTTTTATAAGATCTTAAAATTTTATGTCACAGAGAAACAATCTGTTTCTAAAATGAGTAAAAGAAAAAATTTAAAAGTGTTCTACACCTCAAGGAAGTCTTAAGGGTAAAACTTATACCCAAAAAGGAAAATCTGTACAGAAATGCTTATAAATAACTGTAAATATATACATCTGTCTAAACAGTGAAATATAGCTTTGACTGTGATCACAGACTTACAGATATTGCTATTTTAAACATAAGGACATCCTACTAATCTTTAACAATCAAGTTTTTGATGGTATGCAAAAAGTGCCCATAGTCTGTGCTGTACAAATATATTTGTCAAAGAGGACAAGTTATAGAGAAATTATCCTGTACTGCATTACAGCCCAAACTCCCTTCGGTGCATTGTATATTTGAATAACACATGATAATCAGCATAATTTAATGGTTTTGCAGACACTTTTATCCAAAGCAACAAATAATTGAAAGCAAAGACTGACAATCCGTGCAGCAATTGGGCTATTAAGGATCTTACTCATGGGCCTAACAGTGAAATCACTCAGCTGACCTTAGGATTTGAACTGGCAACCTTCCAGTCACACACACCACAGCCAAACAAGGTGAGCCACACACACCAATCAAGCCACCGCATCAATGGGGTAAAATGCTTCGGTTTGGCCAGTCCCGGACAATGATAACATTTTATCTTTACTCAAATTCTAGATATATTCTACAATGCAATTTTCAATAACGGAAATGGTAAATAGTTCCAATTTTAATGGTGAACCGGTATGTAAAATTCCGAGAAGCTATTCATTATGTTAAAAACTACAAAGTGCAATGCAGTGTGAGGATGCCGTACCTTACAGCTCTCGCAGGTCAGCAGCCCATAATGATACCCAGACACCTTGTCTCCGCACACCGGGCAGATCTCGTCCATGTCTTCATCATAGCCGTACTCCATCATTTTAAACTGGGAGGCTGGGAAAACACAGGCACTCTCAGGCAGCAGAAAAGTGCTCACAGGGAAGGGAGGACACATGCTGGGACAGGAAAAGGGGGACAGACACTGGGACAAAGGGGGACAGACGCTGGGACAGGGCAGGAGGGGACAGAGACTGGGACAGGAAAAGGGGGACAGACGCTGGGACAGAGCAAGGGGGACAGACACTGGGACAAAGGGGGACAGACACTGGGACAGGGCAGGGGGGACAGACACTGGGACAGGACAGGGGGACAGACACTGGGACAAAGGGGGACAGACGCTGGGACAGAGCAAGGGAGACAGACACTGGGACAGGGCAGGGGGAGACTTTATCCTTCCACTGAATGGCCATTCATGGTCATGGTTTAAATGCTTTATTGTATTGCAGAGTTTTAACAGCAAAACTTGGAACAACAGAATAGGAATCCACCGGCAATTAATCCACTACGGCTTGAAGACACCTATTGGGTATGAACTTAAGAGAAAAAAATCTAATTGAACATCGTAAGCTATATTATAACTATGCAACATACATGTAACTATATTGCAGCAAGAAATTTTCCTTAACTTTGAAGAATGATAAAATAATTATCCATTAGCTACTGTAAAACAGACCTAAATTTTAGTCACGTTGCAAAAAATATACCCCAAAACAGACAGTAATACTTAAACACATATAAAAGCAAGGAAAAACTGGTCTCTGCATTCATGTCATCACAGAGCACGCGCACAACATACATCTCCCGAGCTACATTTCAATACAAAGTTTACCATTTGCGGGATTCCGGTGTGAAAGTAATGTCCAGGCCGTGAGAAATACATTTTTTTCTACTAGTTTATATATTTTATTAAACTGATGAAATTGCCTATAAATAATAGGGATGCTTTAATGGTGAATTAACGTGCTGAATTTATAACGTCTGAATGCTAAAACGAATTAATAAATGAATCAGGCTAGATCTTAATATTTTCCAACTTTCAAAATAACAATTAACGAATAACAATAATCTGGTGTACAGGTGAAAAGAGCGGGCAATTAAATTTAAAGTTACATTTACACTTTTTTTATCAATTACTTTACCTTTATTGTAAAAATACTCAATCAGACATATTCCCAAACAAAAGATAATACTTCTCCATCTCCCAAAACTGCAATAAGATGATTTATTATTATTATTATTATTTATTTATTTATTTATTTATTTAACAATAAACAGCGAATAATTCCAAAATCTTTAAGAACAATTTTCGCGTTTTTGGATACATTTAGAGTTGTATTATGATTTATCATATGAACTGGGTTTACCTAATATTTAGTAACAAAATTTGTAATTAATTTGGCCTGGCTTCTTCCATGCCGCAAAAGATTTTATGAACGTAATGTCTTTGACGTGTGATAAATACCGACATGCAATTAAGTTTATAACTGTTGCGCTCACAGCGCGGAATCAAGGGAATTTCGCAGAAATCGCACCGCACGAGCAAAGGTTACGGAAAACAGTAATCAAACAAAAGAAATCCCAGCCAAAATACTCATTTAATGAAAGCGACACGTTACCGGCTTGATTGCAGATTTTATTGGTGAATATCTAGTCCCTGAAAACGCTTCTTTTTCCAAGTTCCACAATAATAATAATAATGATAATAATAATAATAGGCCCATAAAGTCCTACAGACCACAACACGACTACTCTGAAAATAAATTCTGCTCCAGATTCTTCTCTATCAGGCTTTTGCGCGGACAGGTCTGAAACCTAGAAATCGAGGAGACCGTGGACACAAACTCCATAACATTCATGGGCGTTAAATACTGAGACTAAGAATGTACACAGATTCGTGCGTTCCACACTCTTTGCGAAATGTGGAAGAAATAAAACACGGATTCTGAGATATAATGAATTTCTTGTGTATATATTGAGCTTCAATTTAATAAAAAAATCTAATTTAAAAAGTCCGGTAATACTGTGGAAATAATTTTGTTATGCACCTAAATACTAATTCTTCCGTTATATTATGCGCAATAATAATGTCATTTATGCTTTCCACTTTCATTAAATTCTAAAATAGTTTAGCTTAGTCGTAGAGTTTCTGCCAGTGTGTTATTTCACCGTAAATGTAAATCGTGCCCTTCATTTCAACAGGTTGTTTAAATAATTCGCCCCCCAGCATTTTTACAGTATAGAGCTCATTTTAGCATATAATTCTGTGGTCTTGTGACAAACGACTGCACATACTGGTGCATATTTAATTCAATTATTAGATAAATATCAAGGGACTGGCATGCAAATGTATGTTGAGATAAATTATTAATATAGTAATGAAACGCATTTATAATCATATTTAAAAATAAATTTATTTTATTTTATTTAAAAAAAAACAACAACCTAGCAGTTAATACGACGTATAACTCGTTATGGATGAACGGCAATCTAACACAGGGATGTTTAAATATAATGAGAGTTTTCTGGATAATATAATTTTACAAATCGCATGTTTTCTCCTCTGTTAGCATATTATGTGACACTTTCAACAGTATCCTGTAGCCATTTTAACATTATCAGCATATTCCAAAGTTATTCGCGGTAATAGGGCTATCGGTGAAATAATTTAAGGCTTTATCCGTAGTATTGCTTATAACGAGAGAATCATTTCTCACATCTACGGACCATTATCGTCCCGCGTGGAATGCAAAGCTTCCCCTTAGCTTACCTTGTACGTTGCTGTGCACGTGCCCCTGCTCCCCATGCGATCGCGTGAGTCCAAGCGATTCAGTTTCGACTTTGGGCAGCATGACAGCGCTGAAAATCGGAACGAGGGTCTCAGTTCCGTCCGGCAGACCACCTGGACGCGAATGGTACCATGCGGATTCTCACGCGCGAAAAGTCCCGTGAAGTCCAGTTTATAGCTAACCTAAGCGGGCGTCACCTGGATTGAAATCCGACCACAACGCAAACCCTAGGAATGCATATAACGGACATCTATTAAATATAATTTTGTCACCAAGAACTGTCTTCGAAGACTGAAAATAGAATGCTGTACGAATTGAGGCGCCTGCTAAAACGCATCAGGAAGAAAAATGCGACCAGATTTCTTTTCGCAGTTGTTTCCCTACGCCAGAAATTAAACGCCTGCTCCTGCAAGGTGGACGGACAAAAACGAAGTGTCGGCAGCTACCTGCCTTCCCAGTGTCACATGGATGTTTATTAGCATTAATCAGAAAGCTAGAGAGAAGTGTCCGGAACTTCACTGTTAAGGGAAACACACCCCTCTGCGCGTTTTATCTGACACTATCTGCTGTGTGCTCAGTTCTGAACTTCAGAACCTCTCCTGGTTGCGTTGTTTACTCATCGCTGACACTGCCCGGTCCAATCAGCGCTCCAGTGGGTGGTCTGACATCACACTTCTGCCGGCCAATCGCGCGTAGAGACAAGCGTGGAGTCTGTCCTACATTTATTTCTTATACGCCTTTAGTACAAAATAAAATGATGGGTAGTAATATATCGGGGGACAATACTGCAATAAATGCAACTAACTGAAATGAAGCAAAAGAGGGTTCTTTTCTATAGAAGATAATCTTAAACTCATTAAAATAAAAACTATATAATTACCAAATATTTGAAGGATATTGATGCTATTATTGCAGGTAGTATAATTGCAAGTCTAAAGGAACAGGCCAAAGTAGGAATAATAATATTTTTTTCAAAGATGTCCGTGGAAAGACAAATTTATTCGGTTCTAGAATCACTGAGTTGATATATAGTTAGCGTTATTTCCATATTACTCATTTTTTTATTATTTGCTGTTGTAATTAACTATTGTGCAACATTTGTTATGTGCATATAATATTTAAGGTCTGGCTTTTCGGAATTTAACAAAACACTTTAACGCAACGGTAATTAAATCTCTACAAATTTAAGACTGGATGAACGACTTTCTTTGTAATTCTGTAAGTTCTCAGTCAATTAACAAACCAGTACTTTAAAGTAGACCTATTTATTCATTCAAGCCTTAAAGATTATGTTAAAAAATCGATTTAATCAAAAAGACAGCTAATTATATCAGAATTCTGCATGACATAGGCCTATATAAGAATTGACCGAACGTATTAGGCTAAGCGGTATCATTCCAAAACAGGAATCAAGATACACTCCTGAAATTATCATTATTTAAAAATAATTTGTGTGCATGCATATGAATGTATTTTAATATATTTTTTGAAATAGACTGTGGCAGGAGGACAGATTGTAGCCGTTAATACACATTTCCGTTTAGAAGCTGTTTTGACGGGGGCGCAAGAGGTGCTAAACTTTAGCTATAACTTATTTCAGCACCCGCGACTTTCCTGTAGCTTTTCTTTGTTTCCTTTGCGTAGGTCACAAGCATAAAGAAATCGAACATAAGAATGTTTTAATGTAAAGTAAGCTTCCCTTAAATTTAGGATAATATTGTAAAGCACAAATTTATATAAGACTAAAGAATAAATAATCGAAATTATCATAAATGTACAAAATGAACATGTTTGAAATGTAGCTTATTTCAAATTCCTCTTGCAAATTGAGCAAAGACGCGGGGGAATTTTTCAGTTTTCGTCCCTTTTAATTTTCGTAGTCCGGGCTTTTAGAAGTATTACCTAGAAATCTATTTTTTATACAGTTCGGGGGAAATGCAAGTCTGATGGTCATGAAGTACTGCATTATTAGTAGACTCAAAAATGAAGCCAGAAAACTAAAAATTTAGACAACGCGGTTACAGCTGGGATAACAAAATGCCGCGGTCACATTTCGAAAAAAAATATGAAAAACAGCCGGTGTTTGTCATCGAGAATTTAACATGAATAAATGTTGAAATGCCCAGATAATACATTCCCCGGCGTGGCAAATAAATATAAAATAAAACCAGAAATATGACACTAGATTTCTCTGTGTCATGGTTACCATTAGTAATCACTGATAGGTTCTTTATAACAATTAACTAAACGAAGGAATTTAGAATGACAGCCATCTACCGTAAACAACACCAGAGTTTCCCGGGCTACCCACAATGTAATGTAATAATGATACTGTTAAAACTTACGTGGGATAAGGAAGTTTGGCGAAGTGCTGAGCGAGCGGGCCTAAAATCCACAGCTCTTCAAACTGAATATCCACACGAAAGAAAAATGAAGATTCCTTTGCGTAACAAAGGAAGCAGGTGGATTGATGTTTATCAGTTTTATACAATTTCACACACACCTTCATGATAGTGTGTATACGTTAAGAACCATGCAGTCATATTTGCCTAATTTACATATGAAATAAAGTTTTTTAAAATAAATATGCAAACATAATCGGCGTATTTTACAGCATTCACACATTCGTCCAGCATGTATATGTAAATTGTCATTATGACACTATGGTATGCAGAATCTCAGCATGAGATTTGGTTTGTTCGCGTTTTCTTCGTTTCAAGCTGAAGGCTTCCCAACAGAGCGAAATAATCATAACCTTTTAGTTGCTCTTATTTGACCAAAAAACGGTTTTACCTATTTCCGGATGATCTTCATTAATAAAATCCTCTCTGATGGGACATTTACAGCTTGTAGACTTCATTGCTGCGTCCTCGTAAAAAACCGTCGCATGAGGTCTATCGTGATTGAAAAGCCAATCACAACTCTCATCAGCTCCGCTTAGGACCGCGTAAAGACTCCGGGCACCGACCTGAAAGAGAGCTTTGCGATCTCAATGAAATCCTGTTTGGACACAGAGGCTGATAAGCCGTTTGAGCAGAAAATGCTAAGGGAATGATTAACTGGTGGTGGAGAATTTAGGGGAATTGCTCTACTAGTCAATACCTACAGCAGGCTGGATGTCCTTAGCTGTGCTGGGGGGTCGCATGGCAACAAAATACTTAAAAAAATAACACCCGATTATATGCTTAAGCATGAACTGTTATTAAATGCATAATTAATCTGTGATATTATAATCCACTTACAATATGTTAATATGCCTAAATGTAAACACACAATATACAACCACAATCTGTATGATGGATGTGTAGACAGAATTCCTCAACATCCCAAATGGGTCACATTAAGAACATCAGGGCATCCGAATTCACACAGATATTACATTACGGAGTTCATATTTAAAGGGGGTTTCTCAGTAAAGGAGCAGTACTAAGAAAGTCTTGTGGATGGATTGACAACTGGAAGTAAAACTGGGTTCAAGTGACAAGTAGCTGGATATCTGTAAGTTTTAGTAATGAAGAACAATAGCCTGAAGTAGAATGAGTGCAACTAGGGCAATTTTCCTTGTTTGGCGCTGGACCCTCGGAAAGCAGCAGGCGGCCAATCTGCTAAAATTCAGCTCCTCTTTGAACGGCTGAGTTCAATAGTACTGGCCAAGCTTTGCTCAAAGAGGCAGTACCAAAGACACAAATACCTCTGAGTAATGCTACATTGTTTGTTTTATCTTTAATAGACACTAAACTAATACAACTATTTGTGAAAGTTAATTATGCAAAAATATTATAAAAACATATATATATATATAATAATATATTAGTGCTGTCAAAATTTTAAATCAGATTAATCACAGGGTTGCTGTGGATTAATTTCGATTAATCACGATTAAATATCCTTCATTTT
>JAODJW010000043.1:7267682-7282182 GCA_026777045.1 Hyperopisus bebe
GCAGATGACAGTCAGAGACCTATCCCCGACCCGAAGGCGCAGGGAGACAGCCCTCTCGTTCACCGGGGTAAACTCCAATGTTAAGGCACCGAGCTGAGGGGCCACCAGTAGCCCCACCCCAGCCTGGCGTCGCTCACCCACCGCAACTCCAGAAGAAAAGAGCTTCCAGCCCCTCTCCAGAAGATTGGTTCCAGAGCCCACACTATGCGTTGAGGTGAACCCGACTATATCTAGTCGATATCTCTCAACCTCACGCACAAGCTCAGGCTCCTTCCCCACCAGAGAGGTAACATTCAACGTCCCGAAAGCCAGTTTTGTCAGCCGGGGATCGGACCGCCAGGGCCTCCCTTGGCCGCCACCCGATCCACAAATTACATGAGAATGACATCATTTACAATGACATATTTCTAACAACAGGTATATGCTGCGTATGTACATTCTTACTGACTTTCCTTTTAAGTGATGAGCTCTTCCACACGTTTGTCTTTCTGTTATCCATGTTAGCACGCTGATGGATGGGCGGCACGGTGGCGGAGTGCATTGTGGGATTCCCGTTGCAGTGACTGTGATTTCCTCCCACAGTCCAAAGACATATGATCGTCTCTAAATTGCCCATTATGTATTGGTGTATGTGTGCCCCGCAATAGACTGGCATCCCGGATGTCTGCCTGGGATAGGCTCCAAGCCCATCCACTGCCCCCCCACCCCTCGCACCCCCCCATGACCCTGTGCTGAATAAGTGGTTGGAAGATGGATGATAGTGGTTAACAATAAGAAGCAATAAAAGATGCAAAGAATCTCATCATTCACCCTGAGAAGTTTGGACTAGTTCCTAACCAGTAATAGCACAACAATAACATAATACTTGATGGGTCCTAATATAGAACCTTTGATCATTCTGACACTCCCAATGTAAAAGGAAACACCAGACATTCATACTCACAAATCCAGAAATCATTATGAGGCACCTCTTCACTTCATTAAACTTCAACAAGGATTTTGCTCTTGTGTTATATTTATCGGTGTCAAATGCTTAATTCGGTTCTATGTCTTTTCCCTCCAGGGCCTGTTCTGGTTGGACTGCTGCACTTGGACAAAACTAGCATTGGATGCAAGAGCCACAATTAAACTAATATGGGTAGAAGATGTTTGCTTGTTAGCGATTTATCAATGACAGTTTACCCATGCAAAGCCAAAAGTAAACACTAAAGCAGATGTGTTAAAATATTTAACATGTGGAGCAGCTGATCAGAGAAAGTAGCGGCAGAAAATATTATCCTGAGCACAAATAATCAAAATGTTCTTTTGTTGTCCTGAATGATGGCACACAATGAAATGTGTCTGCTAGTGTCAAGGTAACCTGAGTTTATGATAAAAAAATAAATGATTCATGACTTACAGACAAATTGTTAACATTTACTGTGTCAATAAGTTTAAGATCAGGTAGTGATGTATGAAGACGACTAGGGAGCTATGGTGCTCTGGTACTGAAGGTCAGTCCGATTTAGGAACATTTATTGCAGGAAACTGTTAAAAATAATCTTAGGACAAACAATACCTGAAACCGAGCTGTATAATTATGGACATATCTTTGTTATATAATGTGTAGCACAGTTATGGGAAAGGTATTCAATTTATAGAAATGAAATGCATGGCATTTTTTTCTGCCTCATAATGTGGAGCCGTGGCAACAAGTTTAATCTCTCTACACATGGATTTGGTGGTTTACTTTAACACTGAGATTACTGTACAAGGGGAAAATGTCAATTGTTTTGAAATGAGGTAAATAAAAATTTTATCTTCTCAATCCACAAATGATGCCATTGTACCTTCTTGTAATTTATTGCCATTTCCAGCCTTTTAAGCTCATAAATGCTGTTTGCGCCGATTGTCCATATTTACGTATAAATGAGATGCGTGTTATACAGCAGATGCGTATTATCCTACGTTAATAGATTGTGTACCATATTCCATCCAGGATAGCTGGCATCCCAGAGGCAGACATTCTGGAAGATCTCGAAGATTAAATTTCATGGTGGAAGTAGCTGAAAACAGATCTTACACTGATAGTTTCAATAAAATATCATTGGTTTAAACCGGGTCTGTATAACATTTGTTTTTGCGCATATTTTTCTGTTAAAACTTGATCACGGCCTATAACGACATTTGGAAAGCCCTGCTTTCTTTTGGTGGGAGAGAAGTCGTCGTTCAACATCTGGGTAGGTAGTGATGTAAAGTTTGAACTACATATAGTAAGGAGGTGGCAGTTGGCGCGAGACGGCTTGGCACGCCAGCTGGAGATGAGCAGTTGCTCTGCTGTGCTTCTCCTTGTGCGTTCTGCATGGGGGGACCACCCATGGTCTCTCTGTGAGAACCTGCTTGGTGCCAATCAAGACATGAGGTGTTCTGTGGTGAGACACCTGTGTCTACAGTGGCAGGCAGCTCTTGGGACTCTGCTAATGATGGGGCATGGACATTGCCTCCGTGGCACAAGGCGTCTGTTCTGTGAGGTGCCCATTTTCCAGAGGCTCTCAAACCTCATTTACAATGTATTACACTGTCAGAAAAAGTACCAGTTTGTACCTTTGCACCTTCACTGAGGCTGTACCCTCAAGGGTCTGCCAATTGTACCATAATTGTAGGTAAATGTACCTCTGATTTAAGGTACAGAATGGACTCTAAGTAACATTTTTCTATCATGGGAAATACATTAATGTCGTTTTTACCTGTACCAGCTGTAGCCTAATTTTTCTGACTGAGTACTTACTGTTACCTACCTGAACAAAATAGCATTTAAAGACACAGAGTTGTCCTCACAACATATATATCTATATCACCATCACTCTGTATCATTGTTTCATCATGGGCGAAAATTATGGGCGAGGTGGGGGTTGTAACCTCCCCAATACTGAAGACCAGCCAATATAACCCCCTTAAACAGGTCGAGACCTCAACCCCCCCAATGCTGAACTCAAAGTTATGCCCCTGTGTTTCCTAACTGAAAATTTCTTATACTGACGCAACATCCTGCATTCTTGGTAAATGCATAAGTTTTAAAATTGCCCACGCACCGCTGTTCTGGCAATGGAGCTGAACATATGGCTTTATTTGTTCAGTTGTCATCGCTGGGCTGGTCTGGAGACTCGCATATCCCTAGTTATTTTCCCCCAGCAAGTGAGCTCCTTCGCTCCGGCGAACGCTGGTGTCCTACCAATTTAAACATGTGCATCCACAGATAAATGCTGCCTGCAGTGTGGTCTCAAAATACTTTGTCTGTGACCGAGCAATTAAGGACTTAGGTGTGGCAAAGGAAGAATGTGGAAATCTTATCCATGCTGAAGTAGCCCACACCCTGTAGTCTTGGCTTCCTGCAGATGCCAAACAGTCCGCAAGCAGTGCTGGACGCTGCCTGATTTACTTCATTGTTTGGCTCTGCTTGTATATCCCCGAGGGACCCGGTCGAAAGCAGATTCCAGCCTCCTTCTCCGCAGCATGAACGAGATCACACGTTTCTTGGATCACCTTGGAATCCCCCGGTCTTTCCTGTATGAATCGATCTCGTAAATTTGGTTGCCTGTAAGTTTTAATGACTACATGCGGCCTTAACAATATTAGTTACGTAACGCGTAACGTAATTGTGGGAATTATTCTGTGAACATGGGAAATTAAAGGGACATTGAATTTGTATAAAATACCTATGAGTGCAAGGAAGAATCGACAATGTTTTTGCATTTTCCTCCTCATGACATAATATATATTTAATCTGATGCTCGGTAATTGACGCCTTCGATTAAACCTGAGCTTTATAACACAGAGACAAAAATGTAAGGTGTCAATTTAGATATCTGGTTATGTTGTAGCCTGGTATTCTAAGATTTAGCAAATGCCCAGCTAAAATTTAATGCATAAAGCTGTACAAATCACATGAATAAGATATGACAAGATATTGCATTAAGGGTGTAACAAGACTGCAACTGTTACTGCAAAAAATCCGGCATGTTACTCAACTGATGCTAACATCTGAATTAGTTATTATATATAAAAACATAATTTATAATACTGCCCATCAGGAACTATATATATATATAAAAACCTACAAAACTTCAGCACAAACAATATATCTGTTTGGTTCTTCAGTTTGTTTTTAGAGACATCTGATTAATTAGCAATTGTGTGTAATTTTGTCGTAGAAACAGCTCTTTGCTAAACAGCCAGATCACTTTTGGGAACTTTTGGATTTCTACACACTGCCCTTAGAGTCAAGCTCCTGCAGGCATCTCCACATGGGACATAAGAACAGAGGGTAAGTGGGGGCCCTGATCTACCTGACCTACCCCCCTCCCCCCACCCCAATGGTTTTCCTGAGTGGAACCTGAAGCTAAAAGCGGAATGGCTAATGGATTTCCTGGACATGACTGTATCAATATGTTTAACATGTCCTTTCTCTGACAACGCGCCCTTCCACCCTCCGGTATCCCATAAAACACATCATCGAGTCTTTCCTCCGCAGCCTGCAGAACCGTCGGTGGATCTTCAGAGAGATGTCGCTCCGGACGCCGCTCTACGCCGAGCTGGCCTTCCCGTTTCCTGCATCCGCGGCCCTTACAAGCGACTTCCTGTAGCCCGCAGTCAGATCCCCGGCGTGGTCTGTTCTATCGGTCATTCCAGTCATGACCGCCTGCACTCACAGGCATTTAAGGCTCCTCGTTTGTGCTTGGAACCCAAGAACTTGAATGAGAAACATTTCACATCTTACGACCATCTCAGCTCAGTATTTCATGAATGCTCACCACACCATTGTTTATTTCGTTTGCAAACATATTTGACATGTATTAGTTTGCCTGCAAATCTCTTTATGCAGAGTTGGGTGATTTCATGGTTTTTAAATGTGGTTCTATAATGACACACAAGACTGTTGTAGAGCCATTTTTGTGATCTGAAGACACAATTATACATAATCAGGGTTCAGCTAAACCCAACAAGCCGTTTGTAATCTAAACATTGCTTTGCATGATGGAATGAAATAATCTTTGTGACCTTAATCAGTTTTCAGATGCTATTTAGTTTGCAAAGAAAAAAATATGTATTTAACTTAAATTTAACAAATATTATGCAATACCATATGAATAAAAAATCCACAATGACAAACCGTTTTTCTCCATCTACATAATTATCTGTATAATGTTGAATATGCGATAAAAACAAGGAGACTTTTTGAAAACAGTTTGGAAATAACAGCATAGCAACAGCATAAATCACACTTAAAGCTGTCACCTATAATGCATTATGGATACTGTCATAATGCATTATAATGGTCCGTATAAGTATTAATAATGGATTATCACATCTTCTATTGACAATCATAAGGCATTATAGTGTTTTATTATAATGCATCATAAGACAACAGATACCTTCATAATGCATTATAATAATCGGTTTCAGAATTATGGATGCTTTGTACTGCATTACGAAGGTATCTATAGTACATTATAGATGAGTGCATTATAAAGAATTCATAATGCATAATAAACACAGCTATTATGTGTAATGCCTTTTTTACAAATATATATAGCTTTGTTTATAATGCTTTATGAATGCATAATAATGTGTTATGGATCTGTTCATAGATTCTTATAGACATTTTTTAAGTTTTACCAATTATTTCTAATAGTTTACCCTGCTGTAACTTTGGGAATTAATGCAAATAGGAAGTGAGGAGGAGAAACTGACCAAAGGTTGTGTTTTTTTCTTAGCGGTTTGCTTGTTACAGGAAGAGATAGGAAGCCCAGGAACACGTTTGATATCTGTCATGCTGAAGGAAGCGGCACGTAAGTACACAGTGGGCTATTTCTGAGCTCTCCTAAGGAAACCAAGTGGCCCAGCAAAGATACAGAATGATCATCGCTTAGCGGCCCCTGTGGGCTAGGAGGTGAATTACCTTTGTGACAAAAATCCAAACACAACAGCAAGTGAAAGTTTATGTTTATGTATGCGCCCCTGCTTTCCAGAAGCAACAGGTATTAAAATAACTTGTCCTGAGGAAACGAAATAACATTTCTGTCAAAAAATGGGGCGAAGTGTTTATAGCCACCATGTGAGAGAAGAAGTACTCTTCAAGAAGCCAAAGGATTAAAAAAAAAACCATCAGCGCAGGTTTCCCCCGTTTTTATGCATGATGACATTTCATTTTCAACGTAGGTGGCTTGACGTACGTCATGTTTGTTTTAATCCAGGCAATGTAAATCTCCAACTTTCATTACCAAGCTTTGCTTAAAATATTTTTTCATGTCCAGTTTGGCTTTGAGGACTTCAGGGGTGGTCTTCACTGTGAGGTTTTGTATCACATCTGGAGGCCGATGGGATAATCGGCTTTAGAAAAAAAAAACTCGCCACGTAATAAAGAAATCATTGCAGAGCAAATACTACTTAGGACACTTAAATGTACATGCATTACAGTTTATAGAGATGTTTATGAAGAGAATCTCACTACTATTCATCATAACGTCTTCAGGTCTTACTCACTGCTTCGTAATGACACGGCCTCTTTAGCTTGTTTTATGCTACGAGCTCTAAATGGTAACTGGGTGCTTTTTTTCGATTGGCTGGTTGGCGTTCCAGTTTTACTACCCACTACTGATGGACCATAACAAGGAAGGAAGTTATTCTACATTTCTTCAGTGATATTATTAACGTACCACCCAAGCGCAAGCCTTGCCTACCTAGTAGCACAAAAAATGGGAAATTGTGTGATTTAGTCTCTGACGAGTTTGCAAAACCTTTGAGTGTTGCATTTGAGAAAAGTGAATTACTGTACCTTTAAACATCTAGAAGGGCAATTGAAAACACATGATCAAATGTATTCTGATTTTTTTTCCATATTAACTATTACTTTCCAAGAATAATAGTTGCCCTGATCAGCATATGATACCAATTATTTAAATAGTGTTTTTTTTTGCAGAAATCATGATTTGGGCTATATAAAGTTATATTAGCCTTCACTCATGAAAAGTAGGAGTTCAAGGCAAGGCCTTGTCACTTAACATGTCGAAAAAGTACATTGTCAGGGAATTACAATTAAAATACATTGTAATCCATCTATTGATTTGGTGAGGTAACATTTCTATTTTCTTAATCCACAGTCAAATTTAATTTTACTAGAAGATCTGGCTGTATATTTTCCTTAGGAAACTGGTTACATTAGAATTACAGTTAGGCTAATGGTTTTTATTTTGAAGGAAGACGTCAATTAATTCATAAATACTTAACCACAGTTACAGTAAGAAGGAAGTAAAATGTGTATTGATTTCTTTCATTTCTCTGTCAAAGGTCTTACATCAATTGATTTAACGGTGAGAATAAAAATTTTCCAATTATATGTTGGTCACTATCTATGAAAGGGGCGGAGTCATGATCGACTGCAAGGAGCTGGGTAGTGTGAGACATTGTGAGAAAAAAGCTGGACTGTTAGAAGGGGCGTGGCTATTTCGAGAGAGACTTATGTAGCAAAATTACGGTATTGGCATATATAGGGGACTGCCTGTGACACGCTCTAAGAATCATGTGTTTGGCTGCTAATACAAAAGGAAACCAAAATGAAAACAAAACCATTCAGTTTGACCCTGGCTACTTCAAGTCTTTGCATCACATTACAAGAGTCATTAGTTGCGTCCAGTTACAGTGGGCCATAGTAAAGTGACAGACGATCTATGTTGCGACTTACAAAAAAACAAGGGACTTCACTGAAGCTGAAAAAAAAACAAGAAACAAAAGGAACAATGAGGGTCTTAACACAGGCAGGTAGAAAATTAGAACTGAAGTGGGAAACAACATAGGAATAAGCAGAATGACCAACTGAAGCACAGAAGAAGGGCAGGCACACAAATACACAAATTATGACGGCTATCAAGGGACAGGTGTGGGCAGTTACAAATCAACCTAACAAATTAACACAAGATATTACGAGCAAGTGATAATTAACAAGCACTAAGAACTTCAGAAACTATGAGAGACTAGGAACATGGTGAAACAGAACACAACTACAAAACAGGGATGACCAGAAAAAGTACAAATGCAAGGACCCATACAAGAACAATAATTAACATAGGGAAAAGACAAAACTTACTAAAAGATCAACATAGTTCAGGCCACTGGCCAGCTGCAAACCCACAACAGTATAGGGATACATGGTTCATAACTGCACGCTTAGCCTATTCAGCCACGTGGCAGCCCAGGAAGCAGGGGCATACCTTAGGAACTGACAGAACAGACCAGGGGAACAATGGGAGCTGGGATGGATAGTGACACCTGCTGGCCAAACAGTGAAACGACAGACTGAACGGTGCAAGACAGGGACTAATCCTGACAGAATCCTAGCTTCACTAATTAAAATTTTGAGTATAAATATGTGCATTTAACGGCAATCTATCAGCAGCTTGTAACAACATCCATCTATCTATCTATCATGATGAAATTCGGGGGATTAGGACCAAGCCAGGCCTTTGCATCCTACACACTTATACTAGCACCATTTTTTTCCAGCTGCCCATGATTTGTTCCCAACCTCAGTCACCAGCCATCAGTCAATCTTAGGGTTTCAGGGGGACAGCTAATTTCAAAACAGATGCTGTAGGTAATAAGAACAATCAATATGCTCGTTGGAGATGCAGCTGTTATTAGTTATTTATTATTGGGCATCGCCATTCCTACATCGCTGTCCCTGGTCAAGGTTCCCTAGAGTCTCTCCAGATCAAGGCAGGATGAATGATCCCCGAGTGGCCATATGTACGAGGACATTTCTGAAGGATGTATGGAGCCAGAGTGCAGAAACTCTGGACACCCTTTTGGAAGTGCATACAGAGACAGCAAAAAAACAAATGTTAAGAAAAGATCCACAAAAAAATTAAAATATACCTAGTGTAGTTATTATTTTGACAAATTTAGACACTAATTAATTAATTTTGGTTTTATATTATTTTTGTGTGAGTTCTTTAACATTGCATTATATGGAAACTGCATTATAACACCATATTAAAACTAAATAAAATTCACATTAATGAATGTGGTCATAACAGCAGCGACATAGATATAGGTCACACTTTTGAATACTTAAAATATCATTTATACAGATTTAAAATGGATTTTTAACTGATTTTATTGTTCAAATAAAGGTAAGGAATATAGATATTTTAACAGTGAAGATATTTTGTTGCCTGTTTATATATATTTATCTATATATGTAGCTGCATTGAAATAACCAACAAGACCATTTGTGGTTCAATAACCATTTCAAAACAGGATTGTGCTGAAGACTTGTGTCATAACTTGTCCTACAGCTGCACCAGAAGGTCTTTGAACATCGCCCGAAAATGCAGCAGCAATGATTTTTGCGCCAGAAAAAAAAAAACGCGCAGTCGATAAAACGAGACGCAAGTAATCGGAGGGGGCATTTTTCCTTTGAAAATCCCACTGATGAAAATGTATAATATAAATAAAGGAAGGCCTTTGAAAACGAAAGCCCTCCTTCCTGAGCGAGTCAGCCAGAGGGGGCTGCTTATTCTCACCTTCTCCTACATTTCCGAAGACCCTTCTGTCATCAGCCTTCGCACCGCTCTCTGAAAACACGCAACCCCCCCAAAACCATCCCGTGAGAGAGTGCTCCGGAAAAGGACAATGAAGCCGGCAAATTTGTGAAAGGAAAGGCGAAATAGTCTGAGAATGGTTACAATATATCAAGATATTAAAATACAAACTTATCCGTTCGTACTAAACCTCTGCAGGCGGCAAGAATTTCAGTGGAGGAGATGAAGTGGATACTAATTAATGGATATTACTTTACGTCAGACGTTATGGGTAGCGTGATCCACCGCGCAGTAACAGAGATCACAGCGCTGTGAAAACCACAGCATTAGGGTGTGATTACACAGAGCTGTTGGTAACTGCCCCAGAACCAGCTGGCAGGGTGGGTTAGGGACAAGGGGGTCCGGGGATGAACGGAAGCAGGCGACGGTTGACTCACTTCCCAAGCTGTGGTGGCCCCCTTTAATGGAATTCCCAAGGGTCCCACCACCTGTGGGGGCCACACCGCCTGGATGAGCGACGGTTGGCCGCCGGGGCCCCCAACATCCCGACATGGAACCACCTCTACACCATCCCAATAAAACCTAAGAATGACAGGAAAAGGGCGCCATCTCACCCAGCCCAACGTTCCGCGTGAAACACCAGACCCCATTGTAGCTTTTTTCGTCTTTGTTTTGAGTCTCAGCGGATGCCCCGTCTCTCGTCTCTCATGTGCATGTTATGTAGATTTCATCACTGCTGCTCAGCAGAAGTAGTAATCTAAGTGAACGGTATATATTAAAATTATTTAGTTTCTTCAAGTTTTCAAAAGCTTTATTGTACAAGTACAATGTACAAGACATAAACAACATGTAATGATCAATAGCAATAACAGAATAGGGAAATACACACACACACACACACACACACAGCTTCCTTACTTACATGTCAGCCAAACTGCAATGAGAACAGGGAGCTGGGTGACAGAAAGCATACATTTCTGTGGAAACTGTGTCATTAACAGAAACAGCACTTACCAATAATGTCTATAACTACAGAATATAACTAATCAAAAATCTAAAGGTGCAGTATATGTGAAGCGTTACTGTATCTTACCAGCTTGACAGACCTACATTTAATCTCCTTCAAGCTTTACACTTTGAGTATCATTGCACATTTAGGATCAGCAAGATGTGAGACCTGTAACCATGCTGTTTCTGTGCTTTGGCTGCAAGTCTGTGATTTATGAACTTAAAATACCAGAGGAAGGACAACAGCCTTGGAGATCAAACAGGGAGAAGCTACACTTTGTTGGCAATCATGGCAAATGCATTATATAGCAAATTATTAAGGACTGAATATGGACTGGATCCAAGAAGTAACCTTTCAAGTCAGAGTTAACTGGTTAAGCGCTAAATCAATCCCATTAATTTAATTAAATAATCTATTTAAAAAATCACGCAAATTTTGTCTTTCACACGGGGACGTCATATGTTGAATTCTGATTATAGCTCAAAAGCCTTTACAACTTCCTGCAATAAATGCAAGTTCACGCATTGTCTTTTGAGGGCAGATACTTCGGAAGCTGATAATAATAGCGGGAAAGACGAAACGGCTCTTCTGAGAAGACGACATGCACAGCTATCAGGAAGCGGGGATCAAAGCCCCTCTCCCTTCACGCTGTTTTCATACGCACCACCCGCCATAAAATGTGGATATGCCCGGAAATGCCAAAACAGCTCATCCTGAGAAGCTGGCCGTATAGACAGGCTCCCATGTGCTGTGGGCAACTAGCTTAGGAGGAAAGCACACGTGATGTTTGTTTAGCAGGAAAAAGGTCAGAAAGGCGGGACGGAGGGGGGGGGAGGACGGGGGTCACTCCACAACCTGTGCCCCATGTTTATGCCAGCAAGACTGTTTGTGACCAGCTTATTCTCATTTTACTCCTATCAAATATTTAGTAAAAAGAGCAAAATAACAGTACAGCAATTAAAAATAAAATCAAACTCCAGTACACGACGCAAATTTTTGTGCATGTTGATTAATGACTGTGAAATGTACCTATTTGAAACTATTGCTTATATTTTAAAGTCTTCTACTTTATTCTTTATTTTCATGTTCTGCATGGTCTTGGAACATATGTACCAATACTGCCAAAACTAAGCCTAGTCCATGTTGGGGAACCTGACCAATAAAGTAAATTCTGATTATCAAACATATTCTACAGACTCCTAATTCATTTATTATGGATGATAAAAAAAGTTGATTTGAATAAACAAAGAATGATTGTATTTCTAAATAAAAACTTTGAAACATAATATCCATTTCGGCTCATAATAATCAAACGTCCACATACATGCTGTAGATATCCAACATGGCCCGTTCTTATGTTAAGTAATAGTTTCACGGACATCCTCAGTATCACATTTTAATTTGGTTACATTGTTCCTCTTTCCGTACAATATAACAATGAATAAACAGAATTAGGAAAATGGTGCTCTGTCTCTTTGAAGTTCAAATACACTTGAAATATTACGGGTGACTATAAGGGACAAAAAGCAATAACAGTAACAGCTTATGGCCTTTTCACGTCATAAGACAGATAAGTGTCACCTTCCTGTCTCCCTCCCTCCCTTGAGTGGCATTTTCCGCAGGTTAGGTTTAATTTATGGCTCTATGAGGGCTGCTGGAATTGAACACGCTTCAGCGATCTTCTCTGATCATTATGTAGGCCTGGAAACTCACTGAGCTAAGGCTTCTTAGTTCAGTAGTTATATCAGGTGGTTTAATTAAAAGGTAATTTAAGGCCTTTCCTCTGTTTCTATTGGCCTCCCCCCCCACCCCCAACATCAGTTATTTTCAAAAATAAGAAAATATCCAACACCATCTTTTAGTCATTCATATATATATATATCATCATGTAACCCTGGTTTATGGTATGGTTTCTCTGCTGTGCTGACAACATGCTGTATCATCAGTGTGGATCCAACCATCCGTCTTCACTCCACTTGTCCTGGTGACCAGCAAGCAGAGTGGAGCAGCCCATTCTTCCCAGTACGTAACGTTTGATTAAGGGCTCAGGCAGTGGTTCACAAACGAATAGCGTAGCTTCAGATATAAATAAACACTTTTAACGCACGCAGGTCGATTAATGCACGTGCAGCGTGTGAGGAGAGTTCCTAAGTGAGACAAGTCCGCATTTTATTATCATTTTGTCCAAATACTGTACACCTTCTGATCAATAATCTGTTTGTGCAGCTCTTTCCTGCTTTGCATTTCTTTTTATAGCAGCTCAACAGACTACAAATTAATTTCTCAGCTGTAGTGGATGCAGTTGACCTTGTCTGACTGGATATAATGGTCAAACGCTCTAGTTCTTCTGCTCCTCAGAGAATTTAGCATGTTCTGCATTAGCGTGGAGTGTCAATAACCTCCAAAACTGCCTGTGTTCCTAGTGATCTTCAGGTAGCACCAACAAACAACCATCTTCATACTGCAAACATTGTCTTACCGCTCATTCTGTTGGGGACATTTGTAGTTTGTGTGAAATATTTCGAAGATAAATGTCTTTGCTGAAATCTATGTGATCTGCTATCTTCACAAGTGTGAAGTCGCCATCTCCAGGTAGTAAAATTACACCAAAAATGTTTAACCCCCCCGGTTAAACAATTGCCAGCTACCCCATAAAATTTATTTCTGGCTATCGACCTGCTACAGAAAACGCTAATGTTAATTATCAAAAGGCAAATTGTCCATTTGTTGTTGTTGAGACCGCCAAAGACCTAAGGTCAGGCTTCCTCATCATATGTTACATTATTCAATAAATTGCATGAGATATTCAACATTGTATTATAAAATAAGCTTTGTGTTAACGATTTTGCCCAACTGTAGGTCAATATAAGTGTTCTAAGCATAGGGCAGGCTAGGCTGTGATGTTTGTTAGGTTAGGTGTACTGTATTAAAATACATTTTCACCTTACGATATTATCGCTTTATGATAGGTTTATTGGAACATAACCCCATTGTAACCCAGGGAGAGACTGTATAATTAATACATAAAGATATACGATATGAGTAGCAAGTATTTAGCATGTCCTGAAATATTAAGTCGAGTTAAATTGCAATGCCTCCCAGGTCATGCAGATAACTATTTTTTAGATCCAACTAGCTGTATTATAAGAAAGGAAATTTGAGACCCAGCAATAATTGAATCTAAATTTTATAGTTCCTCATGCAGTGATAACTGTATATCACGTTACTCATTCATTAAAAGCTTAAGCGCAAGCTGTCTGCATGCCAATTTCCATAATGACGGTAGCAATGTTACTTATAATGCTACCTGCATAGCTTCTGTTGTTTATGCTATCTGTGAATGTAAGGCTACAGATCGACTTTAGCCTTATAACAATTACTTGTCAGTTTTTGTAACGCGAAGTATGCTTTAAAAGTTTGACAAGTAGAGCCGTGTGCAGCCTGGCAATAAATAAATTCTAACCCTCCATCCATTTATTTCGATCTTTATTTGATGTGAAGGGTCAGCAGCCACAAAGAGTCTAGTAAGTGTGCTTACAAGAGAAAGGTCAAAGGTCACCAACACCTGCAATGTTAAATGTTTGATAATCGGCCGGAATAGCGTCTTCTGTATCAACGAAAAAGGCCGCCAAGGCCAAACGCTGGGCTCCTGCACTTTCCATTCACCCACCTGCTCGACTACGCCACCATGGGCTCGTTCGTGTGCAGCGCTCCAGAAATCCGCGATAATGGACTCTGGCCGATGCTCAAAGATGAAAACGCCTGGATTACCATAAGTAAAAGACATTGTAGAGGCTTTGTGATTTATTCAAGTAAATTCTTAGTGGAGGTGGCAGAAAAGAAAGACATTTTGAAAGAAACAGAAGTGCACATCCAAGGACAGTTACTGTATGTACCCATATAGCCAATATGC
>JAODJW010000043.1:7282282-7296251 GCA_026777045.1 Hyperopisus bebe
AAAAGAAAGACATTTTGAAAGAAACAGAAGTGCACATCCAAGGACAGTTACTGTATGTACCCATATAGCCAATATGCCACTTTCATTACTTACCCAGAGTCATTTCTAAACAATAATGTCTTCTGTTCCCATTGTATCTGGCTCTAGTCTCACCCTTAGTCAGAAAAAGACCTTTTCCATGAACTGAATTTCATGAAGGATATGAAAGAGAGAGTGTTTACAACCATTCATAAGGCAAAGCTACAGCTTAATCAGGCCATGACAGTGATGGAATCGCATACTTGGCTAAACCCCAAAATGGCCGCTTTTCACGTCATGCAAAGTATGAGATATATTGCAATTCACCGAATGCAATAAAAAAATGTGTCACTCTTAGGGCGTGAAGAGTGTGTGACTGTGCACATGTGATGTTCTTAGGATATGCAAATTCATGGAACATCACAAATGCATATCTAGCTTCATGTGATTCCAAAAGAACTTCACAGGTATCACTGGTAACTTCTTTTTTTCAGCATCTGTAGGGTTTACAATGTTTTAACACCATCCTTGGCCAAACCTGGTTACTGTAGATGCCAAGCATCTAAGCTTTGGTACGTGGGTATGTGTCGCTATGCTCTTATTTTCAAAGGCACATGTCGCTCCAGTTTGTGGGCTGGACACCTTGCCCAGTACCATGCGGAGTAGGCCTTCGTTGAAGGTAGCCACGTGTCTGCTGATTGCTCAGATACTCCTACACATGTGCCTTGGCATCTCATTCAAATTCTCCCAGAGATATATAAGATATTTGGAGCCCTTCCTCCTGATATGTCTGAATCGCATTACCTCTGGCTGAAGGCCAACGGGGTGATATTAATAACTGTATGTTTGTTTATCTCCTTGTTTGGTCTGAGTGTTGCCCACTTCAGCCTGTCTTCCTTCACAGTGGGTGCATTTGTCAAGGTCGCCCATGATATTGTTCTGGGCTGAAGCCAAGTATGTGTCTGTTTCGTATACTGTGCTGTGCAGAAGTCTGAGGCAGTCAAAGAAAATAATACTTCAATGATACTGATGTTGAGGTTAAACTATGATACCATGTCTGTCAAAGTGCGTCACCTTAGCCATGTCAAAACCTCTCCTAAAGTCACCCCGGTTTTTGCAGGAAGCACCCAGTATACAGATAATTTTGTTGACTCTAGTACACTGTGATTGGCTAATTAATATCTCATCAGATTAGTTCAGTAATTAAGTTAATTAATTCATTGAAATGGTTGTGAAATTTAGCAAATACATGGGATGGCTGAGGTACCCCTGAAGAGACGTTTGGGAACCAAAGTGATGTTCGTCTAGCCATCCAACAAGACATTTGTTCATTTGTATATATTCTAAGGTTTATTTCCCTGAGTAAATATACTCTTACTACCCAGATAAAGTCTTTAACATTTTCCTTGATTGCAAAAGGCTTTTTCACAATACTGTACATACAGTCATAGTCACATAATGAAATTGCACAATTGCCCTACCCTAAAATTAAAATTGGATAATTTAACAAAAAGAATGTTCCTTTGCAATGCCTTTGAAAGATGAGAAAGAATAAAGTCACACTGCTGACTATGAATGATATTGGTACCCATTATATCACAGACATAATGTTAATATGGTTTGAATACAGAAATGAAAAACTCAATGCATTACACAGCTGTGATTGTCAACAGGCTGTAATAGGAACTACGGGCATATCTTAAGCCAAACCGTTTGGCCTGATTGTTTCTTTTTGCTTGAAATTAATAGGCATAACACAGAAATAGTTGTTTTTAACATGTGTATAATTACCACCTTGCCTGTGAGGTTATTAATATGTTTTTTTATGCAAAGAAGAGAGAAGTACCGGTTAAATAGGTGCACTGGGAGCTGCAGGGAATCTTCTCCGCAGCTACCATTAGTCTACCTGTTTAGCTCCTCCTCCCCCCCCCGCATCATTTGCATGGTGCCTGCAGTGCTGGAGAACCAGGCAGCTGCGCGCTCCTTCCGCTGGGGGAGAACCTTGCGCTCGTCCCTGACCCTGGCTGCACGGGAGCTAATTGGCCCCCCGAGCTGGCGGGTTGAAGGTGTTATCCTTGACGCATCAGCACTGTGACCGCCGCCCGCCTCTGTTCAAACGCACTCTGCGCATATCCAGTATCTCATTAGAGCCGCGCTTGTGGGAACCACCCACAGACAGGTTCAGTCCTTGTGGAGATCCTCTTCAAAGAGATTCCATTGAACCAGTAATTAATGTTTGACTGGAAATGACCCCTGATACCATAGGCCTTTATGTCTATGTTTAATGCATGTGTGTATTTCAGTGCGGCGCAATAATGATGAATTACGGGTAGGATCTGCTCTGTTAAAGTAGGGATATTAGCTCACTCACCCAGGGCCTGAACACTGCAGAGATACGACTTGTAATGCAAGCAATATCACTATGCAGTTCATCACAATATATCATCCAATTCTATCAAAGAATAAAGATATTAATTTTTTTTTACTTTCATCCCCAGAGTTAGCCAAAGCCTGTTTTTGATCACGTTTCACATTAACAGAAAGTAAACTCATTATTCAATCAACTTCATTAAATGCACACATGCAAGGCCACAAGCTGCATATGTACTTTCTGAGTATAAGTGATAAAATCTAATTTTATGTTAATACAGTGAATTACAAATGGTAGGAGTATTAAAAAACGTATGACTAATGGCTAAGCGATGCTTTATAAGACTATTTGCGTTTCACAATGGTAATCTAGTAATAATAGTGCTTTTGTACCTGAAATGCATAATCGTCTGACGGGGACAGCAGCTGCTTTTTCACCAGTTGGCCCAGTGCCGAATCTTTCTGTGTGTACATGTCTGACAGAAGTCAGAGGGGCTGCGGAAAGTGTTTTACTTCAGAAAAGAACAAATAATATTCAGTATGTGCTGTACAGGAACACCTGAAAGTACGGCAGACAGTGATACTGTGATTATCCTGAAGCACTTTCGTCGGTGAGATACCATTCATCAGCTTATCAGTTTCAATTTTAAAGTTCTTTTTAAAAAGGAAATGTTGATGCAGTAAAAGCATATTTCGACAAATAGTGAAAAGACATGTTTTTTTGTTGTTCCCTTGATTCATCTAAACTTTTTAAGTGACTACAAAACTTATTCCCCATGATGGATGGCAGTGGACCAAGGACACTTGCATGCTAAGAGGTTTTGACTAAAAGACTTCTTGGATGCCAAGCCTTATTTTTGATGATCTGAACTTTTTTCTGCATTTTAATATACCAAGACCATTAAAAAAAATGTAGGATACTTCGTTATATTTTAAGCATAATGTAATACAGGGGCATTTTATATTTTCCACTAAACTTTAAATGATAATAAAATACTAAAGATATACTACCTACTCCTACTCAAACATTGAAATGTAAAAATGAAAATGTTTAATTTACTCTTAGCATAAAGCTTATGCCTGTTCTGTTGCTAGCTATTCAAAATTCAAAGTGGAAACTTCCATCCATCCATCCATCTTCTGACCACTTATCCTATCCCAGGCTGAAGGCTATAACAATCAGGAAGAATCCCCATACTGATATTTTGCCCTTTCCTTGAGTTCTAGAGGACAGCCATGTTCTTTACCTTTCTGCACTCTTCCAGTCAGTAAAGATTAGTCACATGAAGTTTACCGTTTGGCCGCAATGTGCTATTCCGGCACGGTCACACTGAAATCGATTCTCCCTGAGACTGACTGAGAGACTCTGTCACTCTGAGCGTGTTCGAAATCTATACTGCAATACAGCGTCGAACCAGTAGGAGCATATTGTCAGCAGTTGACTGCCATCGAGTGACACTCAGCTGCTACTACAATTCAGCAAAAACTCAGCATAATGTAATAGATTTAGCAGATTTTTCTTTTTCAATTTGTGACTTTCTAAAGAATTCCTGTAAGTGAGATTACACATATATAAATAAATGTGTCCAACTTGAATTGACTGGCTGGAAACAGAAAAAGGAAGCTACTGCAGTTTTATCTGTCATGTCATTTTCTGCTTTTTTTAGGATTCCTACAATGTTTTGTACACAGAATATAGACACACCGGGCACCTTTGATCAAATTAAACTAAGAATTCATCACTGAGTGTTCATCAGCTAAAGCTACCTCATTCCCTACTGTTAAATCCATCGTTCAGCCCTGAATGGCCCTTCAGCGCCGTCAATCATGGATATTGCGGGCGGGCTCAGTGTTTTGGAACCAATGAGATGGGTCCCCTGTGCGTTTGGAGGGGGGGGAGGTGACAGCTCCTGCTATTGCACATAACTGAAGTTTATAAAATGACATGCCTGACCTCCGCTTGGGGGTCATTGTGGGGTCACCCTCTTATCCATGCCCCCCCCCCCTTAAAAATTAGTTTTCTCACCAATATAAAATATAAAGATGGAGGAGGTCATAACATATTTCCACATATTCAGCCCTGTTAGCATCAAGGAAAGACTGTCGTCAAGTATACATTGCTTATAATATAAATTTACTTACTAATAAATAAATACTTCAGAGTTGCTACATTTATATATAAAACAAAAATTTGAATTATGACTATTATTATTACTATTGTTGTTGTTCTTAGTATTGTTTTGTACATGTGTTTTTTACGTTGTCTTGCCATTTCACCTGTTTGCAAGCTTCAATGCTTCAGATCACTGGCTACTATCGGAGAGCACATGCTCACGCCAGACTGTCTTATTTATCACATTTTCTGGCATTAACTAGTTTTTTTTTTTTTAACTGTTTACCATCCTTAATATTTTTGTACAGTTGTTGCACTGGATACAAAGGATAAGTCGTGTGCAGGTCTGCCGTAAAGAGGGGGAGTTTAGGGTGATTCCTTGGGCCCCTGAGTGATGGGAGCCCTAAATAATTTGGAACATAATGGGACTGGTCTGGATTGGGGGCCCAATATGATACAGTTTCATGGGGCCCAAGGTCTTGAGCAGCACCCCTGGTCATTCCAAACCCTACCAGAATGATTAAGTAACAAACATACAAATTAACGTAATTTAAGCTAAAATTAGAATGCAATTTCCTCTTAAAATCCTGCATTCTTCCTATTGTGGCTCAATTTGCTTCATTTCGGTAGAAATATTGCTTGAGGCAAAGACGATATACAGCTTTGCACCATTTAGCCAGTTCCCATCCAAAGTATCATCCGAAGTCACACCCCCGATCCCCACGTGACCACAAAATCCCAGGAGGACTGAGCCCTCTGGTCCATTAAAGCAGCTAGACAATGCCTGGCCAAATCAATTTACAGATTGAAGAGTGCAGTGTTTCCCAACTGGGTCCACAGGGACTCCCAGACAGTCCTCGTTGCCCCCTCCCAGCTCCCTGCCAGACAGTGCATGTTTTTGCTCCCTCCCAGCTCCCTGCCAGACAGTGCACATTTTTGCTCCCTCCCAGCTCCCTGCCAGACAGTGCACATTTTTGCTCCCTCCCAGACAGTGCACATTTTTGCTCCCTCCCAGCTCCCTGCCAGACAGTGCACATTTTTGCTCCTTCCCAGACAGTGCACATTTTTGCTTCCTCCCAGCTCCCTGCCAGACAGTGCACATTTTTGCTCCCTCCCAGTATACTCCGTCTGGGGGTCCCTGAGGACCGGGTTGGAAAACACAGGAATAGTGTCTGGCAGGATGGAGCGGAGTCTCTTAACTCAGCCCTTTCAGGATGAAGGGGATGGAGGATTGAGAGCAGCATTACCGCGTGGACATCTTCCTAGTCTCCATGGAGATGAGTCACGCCCACTGTGCACGGATACTGCAGGTTAGGAAGTCACAGCACCGTGGCACATGCATTTCAGAGATGCAGATATATTTGACGCCAATAGGTGGCAGTAATAGGCCTAACAGTTACCCAGAGTCCCCCTGGCTTCGTGTTTTTAGTACAGTAATTCGTAATGCCAAATATTTTTACTTATTGTGCATTACTGTTTATTGGATCAAATCACTATAAGCTTCTCAATCATTTTATTGCAATGATTATATGTAATTTTAAAATTGTTTTCCTTTGTCTAAATGCTAATTATTGTTTTCATAATTTCAAAGCCTACCCCATGTTCCACCATATTGTCAATATTGTTAGTTTTAATGCAGTCCTGTTCCCTGCTTGATTGTGTCTAATTATCTTCCTGTTGTTCATTCTATATCATTTCCCACAATACGTCTAATTGGATATTGAAAGTTGCAATGAGAAGCAAAAACACCCATTTTTAGGTACTTATTCTTGGTTGTTTTTCCGGGAAAAATCGAAATTGGTTTTTCTATATCCCTTATATCCCTTTATATCGCATCCCACGGAGGTTAGGAACATCACCTAGATACAAAACTCATTTTCAAATTGTTCATGTTCCTTAAATGCTAATCAGAGGTGTACTGTATATTTACTGTATATACATACTGTATATTCACTCAGAACCTATCAGGGGTAGTTTTTATTGCAGGAATATTAGATTTATCATCATAACTTGACTTGAAATACTTTGATCAATACTTGTTCAGTATATTCAAGATTGGCAAGAAACGTCCACACGTTCAGCAACACATGCAATTCTCCTCCTCCACCCCTTGAGGGCGATGTTGACCCCTAAAGTAAATTCATAGTGTTGAACCTATTCATCTGCTTTTGCTCCATGCGGTAATTATTCTGGTGAGCGGGTTACTAATGTAGCATACTTCTATTCTGTCCAATGTAATATATTCTTATAAAATAAGGCATTAATTTAAGCTGTTAAACGTGCTGTAAGAGCATGCATCAGTTTCTGCTTGGCTGAAAATATCAAGTGCTGTTCATTTGCTTTAACATTAATTTACAAGAAGAATGATGAGTGGATTCTGCATATGAAAAATGCATCTAACAGTCCAGCCTTATTCACTTCAAATGAACCTTAACAAAATCAAATAATTAGATCAATTATTATTGTTATTATCATCATAATTATTATAATTATTAGCCTACTACCACTTTATATTTTATGTATATGTAATTGGAGGTCTGAAAATAATGCACAATATTCAGTAGACCTCTTTAATGACCCTTTCCAACAGTTTTAATAGTATGCCTCATCCCAGCGGTCATTCTAATCTGCTAGCATCTCAAGTAACATTTAGTTGCTATTCATCGCCCCGCATGTCTGGTATTGCAAACGGCACTGGTTCAGCCTGTGACCAGGGCCATGCTTCTAAGCTTCTGTTCTTAAGTTATCTGTGACTTCAAAAGGACCTTCCAAAATGGAAAAAGTTCCACTCTCTTTAATTAAAGGATGGCTCCATGTGCAAACGAGGGGCCAGAGATCTGCCGTTGACCCTCACACATTGGGCTTTACAATACTATACAATGCATACAATTATATTAATGAAACAGACGGAACGCTGTAAACGCCCTTTGGCGCGTAAAGAATTGTTGTTCATTTCTTGAAGAAGAAGTATGCTTTAATGCTTAGAACAGGCTGATGCTATCATTTTTTGTTTGTCTTTTCCCACATAAATATCTGAAGAACTCACGATCAGTACAGCAAGTGAAATAAGATAATATAAAGAGATTGTCAGAAGTAGGTATCTGAGCTTGTTATGTTATAATGACCATGAAACAGGAATCTGAACATCACGTATACAAATAATTAAGTATACGCCCATGTGCATATCCTTGCTAGAAGACAAGCCTTGGTCTAATTACCCATGTCCCTTGGTTTCATTTCCATGTATTGCCTCTTATACATATACATGCAATGAAATGATTGAGATTTGTTGTTTTTTTGTGAGCCTATTTATTAATAATATTAATATACTAAGGTTATCATATAAAGAATGAAACGTGTGCGATTTGAATCAGCCTTAAAGATCTTTAAAGTGTTATCGCAACAGAACCCTGTATACTGACAATAAATTTTGAATATTAAAGTTTAAAGTGGAATCGCAAATAGTTTCAGATACTAAATAACATTCACTGACTCTGAATAAAATTTGTATTAATTATGAAAATTAGTTGTTAAATTTGAAATAATATTCAAAATTTATTGTCAGTATACAGGGTTCTGTTTCAAGACAAAAAAAGACATTGAAAGGAGTGTTCTAGATGAGTGTATGAGACTGTCTTTCTTGATATTTTGAGAGAGATCATTCTAAGAAAGCCTATTTGGGTCAACCAGTAAAGAACCTACAGATTCACAGTGCAATACAGTACTTTGGATATTAGAAAAATAAAAGCAAAAAAAAAAAAAAAAACTCCAGAGAGACGCCTAAAGACGTCTTTGATAATTCCAGGCATGGAACTGAATAGGAAAGGGGCCTCGCTCCAAAATATTGGCATCTTAGTTTTCATGAAAAGGGGAATTTTAATGAGCTTGCTGTCATTTCGTATCTTGGAGGTCCTGGACAACACTTCATGTGATTTTAAATAGCTTCAGCAAGGCATTATCATGCAAAGAGCCTTTCCCTGCACAAAGAGCATACATATCTCATACAAAAGCTTTCTTCACCGCCACACAACACATGCAGTGTTTCCACCCCTCAATGGGAATACAGTCATTTTCCCTTGCGTTCACCACACAGCTGCCCATTATGCCGTCGCTGTCCAGCGATAAAGTGCACAATGAGGAAATTCAGACGTGGCGCGCCCGTCTGGAACACAGCGCTCTCTTCAGCGCTTAGCACGGTGTAACCTTTAGCCGGGCCGGGAAGGCTTGCGCCGGGCTGAGAGCGAGGCACCTTGCTGTTCGCCCGTGCGTCATCTGAGTGACAGTTAGCACGGATTTTGCTAACAGGCCTGCAAAATCGAAGACAGTGTATATCGACATTTGGGACGCTTTTTCGCCGTGTGCCTTGAGTGCAGTTACGCTTGTAAAGTCTTTAACTTTAACGTAAAGCGTTACTGCAGGCAGAAGCTGTACTGTAGGCTTGGTCCACCTCTGTTTCTAAAGGTTTCTTTGACCCACTCAAATTATGCAAAGTTGTGTCGTAAAATGAAACCGGAATCCCTTGGGTCAACTAGTAAGGGACATGACAGAAGTGAATTATTAGCATAGGAGGTGATCAATATTATATTTTCAACTTTTGGGGTTCTTTCTAAAACTGGAGTAATACAAAATGCAATGAAATATGGGACTAAGGTGACTAAAGAATGTAACAAAAGGGATTTAGGATAACCATCAGAACTAAATACTTAATCCATACTCCACTTTTGATTAATCTTAAAATCACAATAAAGCAACTAATCCATACTTAAGATGAGTATTTTTTATACCTCGCAGGAATTTGAAGGTGGGATGCATTGTCAATATAAAATACAAGCCCTACAAAAGCAGGTCAGTCGGTTTCTTGTGTCTCTCAAATATCTACCCATCTTCCAACAATTTATCAAGTGTGTGGCCATAGGACATTTAAAATATTTCTTTATCAGTTTGCTTGATTTTGATCACATCACATTTTGATCAGCCTACTGCATTAATACTGCCTTGTTTTGAGAGCGGCTTGGACTGGAATCGGCCAGTATGGAAGATTCCAAGTTGTAATTTTTACCATGCATTTTTTTTTCATTGACACAGCTCTTTAAATGCTGCTCCAGATGTATCCTTTTTTTTACAGAAAAGCAATAAAATAAGGTCATCACACAGTCCCGTACGACGCTTGCTTTTATAGTTCTCAGTTTTGTACATACTAAGGGGAACACCAATGTTTACAGGGAGCATACCCCTCCAGAATTTTCCAGGTTCAGACTCCATGAGAGGCAAGAATTTAATGGCCAGTATTTTTGAGCTTGTAGAAACCTCAAAGGGAGTAGCTGAACGGGGGTTCAAGTAAGGTGAGATGGGCGCGTGCCTAGCTTCCTCCGAGCAGACGCCGCTGGGTCCTTGGTTTGCGTGAGCGCCGCAGTCACGCGCGGCATCCCCAGCGCGCCAATGTCCATATTGGAACCAGGCTCTGCGCTGCAGCTACGAAGAGAATTAAACATTTAAGTTATGGTTCTGTTACGCCGAGAGGCCTCCAGAAGCCAACCAGATCCAAGATCCACGGCCGGAACGACGTTCAAAAAATGCGGAATATTTATGTGCTATTTACATGCAATATTTTCTCATCCCTCGAACGGAGGGATGTTTCCATCTCGTGGCGTTCGGTCTGTTTTATTTGGTTGTGAATGCAATTCAAAGGACACCAGCGGAGAAGTGGATAAATTAAACAATAATTAAAATGTGTTTGTGATGCAAGCTTTACAGCAAGTTGTAGCACCTGTGAGGTACAGCGTTTTATTTTCTTACTCCGGAATAGAGCACAAAGGAGATAATGAGGCTTTGATGGCGCACATGTGGGATTCATCGTTATTGGCAGTTGGGCTGATTCAGAGCAGGGCTGCTACTTAAATGTTTATGATATTTTTACACTTTATAATTTATGTAGAAATATTTACTGAAGCATATTTATGGATCAACAACAAGGCACTTCCTCTCCCCGTACCCCTTTGCCTGGCAGGCTTTTGGTTACGGATTCCAAACCACCACAGTTGTTACATTTTGAAAGGCAGGAGGAACAGAAACACGGAGGAGGCAATCCCTTGTTCGATGTAAATAGTTGTAACTGCAACTGACTCAGGTCGAATATCTCTAAAATGTTTGTATTCAGCTTCTACCGGAGACCGGATTCTTAGCACATGCAAAGGATATTGGTGGAGGAATGGACATAGTTTTTCTGTGGATGTTGGATCCCGATCCCCCCCATCAAAACAATCCATTAACATTGAAAATCACCCCGCATCCCATTCCCTACCAAACCTATTTCTATGAGCAAATGGAAGCCCCAATAATTATTATGCTAAGAATTATGAGTTTACTCTGCCTTACCTGTGTCAGAACTGATTTTCGACTACCTGTTAATTTTCTGGAGGTGCATGAAGTTTGGGAATTGAATTTCAAAAAGTGAACGTGGATACAGTTCTGAAATTCTACATAATTTAAGATTATATAGAATCACAGCAAAAATGAGAAATCAGTCTGACTGGGGACGGTAGAAGGAAGCGCCTCGGATGGAAGCTGCTGAAACACCTTTTATATCTCTCCGTCTCACACAAACACGCACATGCCACTGCTCAAGGGTTCTGACTCCTCCCACTTGGGCTTTTGCAGTAGCTGCAGGAAAATTCCCAGTTCGGTCTTGTCGGCTGAACCGGGGGCGCGCGGAGTCGCCCAGCACCGAACGGCATGCTCCGTTCCGGGCACCTGCACCACAAAAACTGAGCCTTAACTTGGAGGAAGAAGGAAAACAATGCTAAATAATTTAAGGCTGGCTGAGTGCATTTCGAACTGAAAGCTTCTAAGTGAAGCGACTATGGTACTTGCTCAGAATTTTAAGGTGGTTCTGTTACTTCCCCAAAGCAGACATCTCGTCTCTTTGCTTATTTTATGCTGCCACTTTAGATCACGTCTCATGCTGGCCT
This sequence comes from Hyperopisus bebe, assembly GCA_026777045.1. Taxonomy (NCBI): domain Eukaryota; kingdom Metazoa; phylum Chordata; class Actinopteri; order Osteoglossiformes; family Mormyridae; genus Hyperopisus; species Hyperopisus bebe. Next base: position 7,293,752 of record JAODJW010000043.1, read on the forward strand.
GAACTCACAGGCTAAATATGTTTAATGTTTTAGATGTATTGTGCAAAATCATATAAGATTCCCCTAAAGTTCTAGAAATCATATTAAAATACTTGTGGCTCGCCAAAATAATAATGCACAACGGTCAATGATGAGATTATTTTCCTGAATTTGTAAATGCGTCCTAATTAAACCGATTGCAATTCTCAGTTGTATATCCTTGATGTTTGTTGTGAGTTAATGCATAATGCAAGGCCTTCCCTTCTGTGGCGAGTCCCCGACACTGCTTGCTTGAAATGTAAGAACAAATCTGTGGAGGAATTGAATTCCAGCAAAGAAAACAAAGAGAAATTCGAATGGCTCCCCAGTTTTCGATGGATGAGACGCAAAGTCTGCCCACGCACGGGCAGCATGACGAGAAAGCTTATAACCTGATGGCTGCTGGTTCAAAAGCCTGGAGTAGGTCTGTGGTTGAGCCATTCTGTGAGGGAATCACTCAGCCTGAATCGCATCATTGAAATATCCAGCTGTATAAACGACTAACGTTTGCAATCCACTTCGGATAAAGGCATTGGCTAAGAATGGAATAAAACAAACAAATATATTTTTCACTACGCAACATACAACAGCAGCCCCCAAACTAAAAATGGTCATCAGATTAATAATTTTTTTTTCTCTTGTAGGAGAGCAATAATCGTTAGTAGTATAGAGCTAAACTCAGGAACTTTGAAAATTAAAATAAAAATTAGTGAAATAAAAAAAAACAACAACTGGCCTTTGATTAATAACCCCGGAGGACGTATAAAACAAGAAATATTTAGGGAACATTTTCAAAGTGCAAAATTTCAACACAGTAAATCAAACCCATAATTCTCTGCCCTGCTACCCAATACCCCCAGTGTCCGCCAGTATAAACATAGCCACTAAAAGACTTCTACAGCAGCACAAACTGTAAACTTGTGCTTTCTTCCATTTTGCCAAATTACCATTTTTCATTTTCCTGAAGGGACAACACACGCGCTTACTAACTTGGGAGCAAAAAAAATATATATGAAAGGCTTCTTGCCTATTTTCTGTTGTATTTTGAATATTTATTGACATTATTTAACATCTCCAGGGTATATTTTTTGGCAGAATAGATCCCGCAGTGTTTCACATCCTTGGTGTGTTCCATGTTTGGTTCTTGGCTGAATTTTCTTGTTTGTTCCTCATTTTAATGTACCTGCCGTGTGATTGACAGTATAAGAGGCAGAGAGAGTGGGTCTTCTCTGACCCAAATTGCACTGATCAGTCATCGTAAACAACTTGCATGGAGACACCCTCACACATGTGCGCTCAGACACAGCTTGCTTTCATGACTTTAGTCTGTCCTACACCAGGAGCAAGTCCCGCGTCTCCCAGAAACACAAAGTATCCTTTTCATGCCGTCGTTGAAACATTGTGTCTCTAGCTGCCACATCATTAACAGCTATATAAAGTAGCAGCCAGCTAAGAACAGGAGAGGATTGATCACTGTTGGCATTCAACTTCCAATAGCTTACAGCCACAAGTAAATAAAGTGTAAATAATAGTATAGCTTCCAACCATAATACTGCAGGTGAAGCATTTTTTCCTCCGAATACTACAGTAGGAGTTCCCTCATTTAGATGAAACCTGTTATTGGTTTCTCATTAGATGTTGCTGATATCACTCTGGCTTGGTGGTTGTTACAAGTGTGCTTTTAAACACAATATTTGCTTTCAGGAAAAATCATTTGTAGCGGAACAATGTTTTCTTATACATTTTTCTCTTTAACAGGTACTCATAAAAATATATACTTTTTCCAGAGAGTTGATTTGATACATTATCAGATCCCAATTGACAGGTTCTGCTATGACAGCAAAAAAAAAAAAAAAAAAAAAAAAGATGTTTTTTCCCCAAAAGATTCTGAAAATCACTGCTTTGTACGATTAGTGATATTAGCGGTGCATGTAAAACCAGAGCAGTCCAAAATAATGAAATCCGATTTTGGGTTTCATGTACTTAATTTGGCTACGGACGCATTGACCTCAAAAGCAAGATCTGATTGAAGTCTGAGGATTTATTTCCTGCTCTCATTATTCTTCATATCCAAAAGGCTGCACATCAAAGCAGAAGGTGAAAATGCTGCTATTAGGTTTGTATCAAGCCATCACTTCTTAAAGGTGCAAATTAAACCCCCCCCCCACCTCCGTATTACCATCGGCATACTTTAGTTAGAAGGGGGCTGAGGTGTTTAATTATGATGTATGTTTTGTTTCCAAACACTCTCCTATGAAACCCCTTGTTTTCACATGCCAAGAAAGATGAATGTCGATTATCAAATGTCTTAAAAGACACTGCAGGTATTATGCCCTTGTGTTTTATTACCGTCATGCTCATGAAATAAAATGCAAATTTTGAACATACATACATTGCGCAATCCAGTGTGCTGGGTGATTTATTGGATAAAATAGCGCCACATACAGCTCTACTCTACTACTTTATATAAGTAACATTCCAC
>JAODJW010000043.1:7314308-7325803 GCA_026777045.1 Hyperopisus bebe
TCCCCCCCCCCCCCCCCCCCAGCCACAGCAAGGCGTGCTCCCAAGGATTCATTAGATGCGCCTGAACGATTAACTCCATTGAAACGTTCGCACATGCCGGCGAATGGGAGCCTGACATGGGGGGTGATGTAAATGGCAGAATCGATCAGGTCCTCCGACGGCTTGTGTTGTCGTTCGGCGCACGGCGTGGGAGGAAAAGTGGGCAATCTGCATCCTTAGATGGGTGCAGCTACCAGGCCGACCCAAAGTAAAAAGCTCTGAATGCAAAATTAAGAGATGAATGCCAAATCAGCACCAATGACGCTAGCCTGTTAGCCATCTTGGCGAAAAATAACATATGGTGACAGATTAATCTTAGGTTTGCTTCACTTGTTCTTTAAATAAAAGCTGATAATAGGGACAGGTCTGCTGCTGCTGCAAGAAGGGGAGCAAAAATTGTTTCTGATCTTAGCTCAAACGATTTCATATAATGATGAAACATTTTACATCAAAGAGCTGCCTTGATATCAAATAATTATATTTCCCAATTAAACTCAATAAAGGCCATCATTTTCATTCTTTCGATATTGATTTTTGAATCTGTATTAATCTGTTTCATTCTCAGCAGCAGTGAGTCAAAGATATATTCCAAAGTATTTCTCTCTTCGTAGTTTTATTCTAAAGGTTACTTCAATCAAACAGAACCATAAACTCACAATAAAAGACGACTAAATATTTTTATATGCTATTCTGGTGTAGAATCTCACAGGAAAAGTTTTGTGGTCTTATCTCAATTCCACCTACGTAATATCAGCGCTACACAATGATGGCACAAATCATTTCTGAATATATCACAGAAGGTTCACTCGGATACAAACAATATATCTCAGAAGTTTCAAGGAGGGGGGTATGCTTTATCTCTGCACCCAGTCTGCCAGGACATCAAACAAAATTCCTAGGAATTTCAAACTGTTTCTTTTCCTGACCAACACTGATGACATTTAGGAGAAGCGTTTCAAACAACAGCGTGCATTTCTGAGTGCGGTTCCTCGCAAGGACTGAAAATGACGGAGCCGAACAGCGAAAATAAAAATGTCTGTGGTCCACTCAGCAGATGGATTTGATTTTTACCCCAAACTCAGTTCAAGAGGCTCCCGTTTAAACAGCCACCTTAGCAAATGCACGCAAACAATGGCGATCTTTATACAGCAGGCGCGTGATCCCGTAAGCATCGTCACTGGCTGTCGGCTGGCTCTCTGAATCCGCCAGACGCAGCGTGCTGGTATCCAAGGTGCCTGTTTCAGCGCTGTAGGGCCACACACGGCCGGCAGGTTTTGGCACAGAGCATCACCAGATGCCACACGAGTCCCTCACGCTGTGCGGGGGGTTCTGAACCTGCGGGGGTTCTGAACCTGCAGCAGCCGTGACATTTACATTAAAATGCCCGGCTGACACTGTCATCCAGAACTGATTTTCTGCTTTGCTGATTTCTTTCTTTTTTTTCTTCAACCCATTTGCACAGGTGGGTATTTTTACTAGAGCCATTAAAGATATACACCCCTGTCCAGGGAACTACAACAAGCAAACCTGAACCTCCTTTAACCCAAAAGTGGCATGCCCCTTAACCCCTAACTACCCACTGCTGCCAACCACTGACCATGTAATGGTTAACATGTCATGAACTAAATGCTTCAATATATTCAAATCAGGTATTTTGAATAATGCTAGCCTGGGTATATTTAACGTGTAGACTTTTTTATATGGATACAGCGTGTGCAAAACTGAGAGCAATGGTCAGACTCAATATGACAGCAAATTGAGAGTAATTTCATTACAAATACATTTCCGTAATCTTTTGATTGCCCCAGAGATTACATTTTCTTAGATTTGCCCCAAAGTGACACTGGGTGATTCAAATCGCAGAATTAAATAACTGACTTTATAAGGTATTACTGTGTGTACTGTACTTCTGTCAGCTGAGGCAATACCTACCAAAGCAGTACTGAAGTCAGATAAATTCATTTTCCATCAAAAAGCAAAGTCAACAGGGATCCTCAAGTTCTTCAGCATGTGAAGCATCAGCACTTCAAAACTGTCGGTGTGTTTAATAATTCCAACAGTGGGGGATTGCTTTTCATTTTCTCACTGTACCACACAGAAGCGGTCAAATCCATCACCCTGATGCGTTGCCATGGAAACGCACTGTAGCAAATCAGACACATTCCACTGTGAAATTATTTCAGTGGTGATAGATGCAAGAACAACTCATGTAGCGAGGTGGGCCGACTTTAATTGCTGTTTAAAAGTGGCTGGGTAAAGACTAGTTAAACCGTTTTTGCAAGCAGGGCATGTAGCTAATTACACTTCCACACATGCTATACACAGGCAGAGACAAATATTAACAGATGCCGTCATCATCATCAATGAATTTCCAAATAAAAACTGAGGTTTAACTTAAATTTGATCAAGAAAAATGCAGAATGTTGTCCTGAAAAAGTTTGAAATATCCACATCCAGGCCATCTAAACTGTTTTTCCTCTTTCTACAGTAAAGCTCCAATTTAAATAGTCTTCACAAGTAAAACATTTCTATCCTTAATTATATAGTAATAGGCCTATATATTATTAATGATACGTGCATGTTTTACAACGTCAGCAAGCATGCCATTAAGATGAGTCGCGGTGTTAAGCTTTATTTGTGAAATTTTCATACAGGCAGTTGACTGAACAAACTAATATGTTCGTGTCAGCACTACGACCAAATGGAGATTTTTTGTCTTTATCTGTGTGCAGTTTGCATCAGCTCACAAAGGCATGAAACTGCGGCAAATGACTTAAATCTTGAAAGGAAGTGTGAATCGTGTTTCTGGTAAACGCGGCAGCTGAACACTCATTCTCATCGTGACAGCTATCGCCAGAGGCTGTCCAGTCATCATTTCTGTGCAGACACTCCAATTCACATGACACTAAGGGTTAAATAACCGTGCCGTGTGTGCGTGCAGGTTAGCCTACATGCAGCTCAGCATAATTCAGATTTTTTTCTCTCTCCCTCTTTCAGTTGTAAAGACAAAAAAAACTATAATTAAATCGTGTTTTGTGCACCTTTCTTTGACAGCAGCCCACCAATTCTGTGTTGCCGGTGGGCAGACAATATACTAATCGACGTGGCCCCAGTAAAGAACAGGAAATGCTGCAGAAATCAGAAGTCAACACGCGGATTTTTATGGCGTAGGGACCCCTGTGCCACATTCACGCAGCTCAGAAAATAGCCCGAGTTATCCACGCTCTATTTCCCAAAACTATGTCATAGATGTTGCATCTCCTTACCCCATTTAGAAGATAATGCACATCGCTAGGTCATACTCTGACTAATTTATCCTGCGTTTAATAATAGCTAGTATTTGTGGTGTAGTAACACGATGAGTAAACAACTGTATATTAGAGTGAGTCATATTAAATGTTTATAGCGATCTTTCATTGTGCACTTGCATTTGCAAAAGCTTCAAAATATATTACATTAATATATATGTAATCTTCACAGAACAACAGAACCGACGCGGCTTAATGGATGTAATTTATGATGATTCATGTGAATGGAAGATGGGTATAAATAAAATGACTGTAGCTTAAGTATATTTACACCTTCTCCTGAGCTAAGGGAAAATTTTAGTAGTTGTTTACTATATTTAACACATCACAATACATATGTCCTCTCCAAAGGTCGTTGGTCGAGGTTTTATGGTGCATCATCTTCTGGATCCATTCCATCATAAACACATAGGGGAAACTTTATTATATTTCTCAAGAATGATGATAAAAGTTATGTTAGATACAATTAAGCCAAAAGCAATATAATTTTTATTTCGTGCTTAAGGCTATCGAGAAAAAATCTTGGATTATTCACTACTATTATTCAAGGATTTCTGATCACAAGGCTACACTGCATTATGTGTGCCATAACGAAAATGATGACTACACGAAAGTGAAGGCGTTTCTGCAAAAATAACACCGCGAAGTAATACCACAATGCATACAACAGCCAATAAAAGACTCGGTGACGTTCAAAAGCAGCAGGATTGGGGTTTTAAATTTTAAAATTCCTCAGGAAAAAAAAAAACAAAATCAATGCATGTGTACCCCCCTCCTTCCCTTGGGTTTGACATTATTTCAGAGCTTCATTATTTCTTTGTAAATGCCCCGTCTCGCTCGCACATTCTCACACACTAAACGAACCTCGTTTCCTTCCTGGTCCAATAGAGCGCAGACCGGTTCAATCGAATTGGCGCCGGCTTAGCCAATAGCGCGCCTACTTGTAGATCACGTGACCGCCCCCCCCCCCCCCCATCCCTTGTCTATCTACTTGGACCGAAGACTTCAATCTGGAAACACAGACGGGAGCCAAAGTACAGCAACGGGACGACTGAATTCAGAAGTAGCGCAATCAAAAGAGATTAGTACAAGCAGTAGAAAATTATGTTACTTTATGTCTTTCGAATGGACTTTCCCCCCCTGCTGTCATACGGTTCGACGCATTTTAAATGCCGTTATGAGAAAGGATTGTAAGTATTTTTTTAATCTTACTGATCACAATTACTACTGTTGAAGTTGGTGTATATGTCTGTGTGTTGCATGTGGAAATGTGACCGCAGATTCATATATATCACCGAAATTGCGCTGGCAGACATAGTTGAGTTCAAAGTATTTGTTAAAATCAATTTTAATCGAATTATTATTCATATAATTTATTTATTTATTCATTCATTCATTCTTTGTATATCCTTCAGTAGGAATGCTGTTCCAGAATTCGGCATTCGTTCGTGTGTTTTTACTGCTGTCGCCTTTTCGCTTGCGGGTGTCTAACAGGCGCGGTTTTATGAAATAAATAAGTACGGCGAACCCATTGACCCTACTTACAAGGGCGCTCAGCTGTCCGCGGGGTCGCCACGGCTGAGCTGCTCTAATTACCCTTACAAAAGTATAGGAAGGCATGCGAGCACATATCTGTAAAGTGTATATCCTGTCCGTCTTGAAAAGGCGTGATGTTGCCATCTGGGACATGGCTTCATGTTACTTAATGATCCATGCGGTATTATTCTATTAATGGTATTTAAAAATAGGTTTTAAATGCGTTTTAAAGATATCGGCTTTCTTTTCTCCAAGAATGGCGATTCCAGAGCACTATTGGCAATTTTACTAAGTGTGCACTTGTGAACGGCGAGTTTTCTGAACTCAAGCATATTTGCACATAGCTTTTGATTTTTCTTCAAATATGAATGAAAATGTTTACTGTGTGATCACTTTATACAGAGAAACATAAGAATAACACGTCTGGGTGTAAAAGATATCTTTCCACATGAATATTTTATTAGAATATGAACAAATACGTCAGTTTTGTGAAGCCCCAGATGTCTATGGTTATGATTTATAAAAATCTGCTTCCTTCGATCTGAGGCTCGGACTGAAACACAGAGCACAGAGATCCACTCTAGTTGAGGGTCTCTGAATTAAAGTTTTTGAAAAGACATTTCTTTTTTTTTTTTTTTGTAAAACCCTCCATGCACCGCCTTTGTCTATCAGTTCAGTTATCTACACCTCCCCCACCTCAACCCACAGCAGGCAAAGACACCTGAAGGCGAGACATAATGATCAGCAAAGGCCGACTCGGTCTGCTCTGACACCGTGCTAGCCCTTTCTATAATGAAGATACTGGCGTGCACAGGTCCAATTCCGTCACAGGGTCCAGGTCGGATGTGGAGACACAGGGCAGCGGAAACACAAAGACAGGGCTCTTTGTCTTTTGGGGACCGGGAGACAATTTTGAGCAAAGTAGTGCTTCAAAACAGTTAAAAAATCCACAGCGATATATAGTGTAATATTTTCATGCATGAGCATATATTATATTTACATATGGATGCACGTGCATTACCCTCCTTCTACATGCACATGCATATATAAATATTATATTATCAGCAGCATATAGAATTGCTAAAAAGGGAAATTGAGGTTTAATAAGTAGAGGTAGTTCATTTTGTTACCATCTGATCTGACCCCCCCCCCCCCATGCACTGCTGGGGAACGGTCTCAAGATAGTTTCATGTCGTCTGTCAGAATCTGTATCCGTATGCTCATGACTGATTGCATGCAGTAAAGCCAAAAATGGGAAATTTAAAAATCAATAGCATTTCTTGTATGCTGCGTAAGTCAAGAATAAGGTTATTAAATGAAATTTTATTAAATAGAATTAAATTGTGAACTGTATTAAACAGGTAAAAATGTGTGATAGTTTTAGCTTACTCTTGATGGGGAAAAAATGGTTTCACTGGTCTGGCTTACTTTGTAAACATTATAATAAAGTCTTTACTGAGTCTTAGTGTCCTATTCTTTTGTTTATGGCTTTGCGCATTGGTTAGCTGTAGATTTACTTTCATTTTCAATTTGTGTCCTCTCAGTATTAAATCATCTTTAAATGTTCTCTCACTACCCCCCCCAAAAAAAACAACTTATACTTTAAGTAAAAGCAGCTCCCTTCCAAACACATGTATGTATATTTGTCTCAATTATGTTTGTTTATTAGCTGAATGAGCATGTGGCTTCTGAATGTTTAGATTAGACATTTCTCTTTTGATAATGTCTTTCCACTCGGCCTCCTTAATAATTCCAGCAAATGAAAGCACTCACATTTGGGGTCTAATACGCCATGTGTACAGGAAGGGGCCTGGTGAGTGAAGTCTTTGTAGGGCCCCACGCATCAAGCCTACTCTGTGCCTGCCACAAAATGAGAAATGTAGGCTAATCTAAATGTTTTTGCATCGCAGGCACTTCTTAGGACGGCTCATTTATACCCCAAAACTATCAGTCGAGGAAATGCTACAAAAATATCTAATTGCCTGTTGATCAAAACCAGATGTAAAATTCCGTAGCCTATATTTTTTTTTGTCACAATGAACTACCTTCGGGATTGAAATTAGGCCTCACGAGTTTTTTATTAAATGGACTGCTCTGCGCTGACATGCTTGGTGTAATCTTATAAAATATTCAGGTAATATGTTCGAAGCAGTGCGGTTAGGGTTTAAGATCTTAAAAGTCAGAGAGCCGGTGTTTATTGTATCGATCATTTAAATCGCTATTGCTCATTTTTATTGCGGCATAATTGCGGCACAGTGTATGGAAAAATGGGACTGGAAGTCAGCAGTTTGACATGAGAGCTATGGCTTCCACCCATCTGCCGTGTGTCGAAGGAGGGTGGTGACAAAGGAGATAGAAAACAGGCCGTTGTAGGGTCTCACACATTCTGAGGCGCGCTACCTGAAACTGAATGGCCCACTGAATTTTTTTTCCTCTGGCGGTGACTGTCGAGTGGGCCTAGAGAGAGGGGAAACTGCGGTCAAAGGCCGGCGTGGCCCGAGCTACACGCGGGGCCCGCCATGTTGTCGCGGAAACGGCCGCTTGTGGTAACGTCTTGACATTCCAGAATTCGGGGGCAAAGCCTGCACCGCTGGCCAGACGTTTGAGAAAAAACAAGCAGATCTTCGCCTTGCCGTACCGGTTTTAAGTTTCACTTTTAAAGCAGTAATTACAGGATTATCATTTCCTTCCAGCTAAATGTTAGTCATTTTTTATTTACACACGACCTCTTAAAAGGTCTCTTTTGAGTAAAATGTCTACTTTAAATTTGACACTGCCTGTGGGCTGAAGACTTATTTTATATTCTGTTTTTGTTTTATAATCTGTATATTTAATTATATTTTAATTATATCAGTGAAAATATTAGCAAAACTTTCATTTATGTAATTAAAACTTTTGAATGCAGTGGCAGGGCTATATATTATATTTTTTTGTTTCCCTGGAATAGGTAGAAATCTTACAAATATATTTTATAATGTTGAATTTCAGATTTGCTTGCTTTTTTTTAATTAATACCAACACCGGCATAATGTTTAGTTCGAATACTGATCTGAAACTATGCAGCCACTGTTACAGTCCAGGGCAAAACATAAAAATTACGACTGTGCTTTCTATTGGTGACAGGAGTACCATGAATGGGTTAAGGAAAAAAGAAAATGGAGAATTATGCTGGGTCGCTGTTGCTTTAGATTTCCATGATTCGGTACGGAGAATGCATGTCGTGAGATGAAGCGGTACCCTTTGTCCGCACTTACTTGGGAGTGTTTAAGTCTTGTTGAGTCGAAACCCTTGAAAGGATGACCTTTGACCCCGAGTGCCCCTCCCCTGTTCCAGGTGGCGCTCTCGTGGCGGAGGTCCGCGAAACGCACAAGCGAATCCGGATGGGACACAGCAAGGGAACGTACACAAGTGTTGTATTTTTTGATATGTTTGTCTTGAGGCGATACCACGCTGAAAGGCTCTGAAAAGATCAGCGTGCCACGCCACATCACCTCCGGACCTGCTGATTGGCTCCCCATGTGTTATTAAAATTCCCTAATAGAAGCACTTATGGGCCTTAGGCGAGCCTAGTGGTTACGCACGGTACGGGTAATGAGCCACTTCACATTAGCTCTAATTCCGCGCAGGCGGCGCAGCTTGATAACGCGAGACGTCAGTGCCTGGGCTGTTTGCACGCAATTACCCACCCCATCTTGCATTTGCATTTATTTACCCAGAAGACACTTCTGTGCTATGTGCCTCGTGAGCCAATCCGAATGTTGAAAACAGACAGCGATGTCGTTTACGTCAACAGAGACAATAAATAATAAACAGATGCGCTGTGAAACTTTAGGTGCGGGGTCGAATTGAGTGTGGCAGAAGAAATGTACATAAGATATGAACGCACACACAGCAGAATTCCAGCCAGAAGCCTTCTGGTATCAAGCAGAGATTGCCTTTTGTTGGGGAGTCACAGGAAACCTGAGTCTGAGGGGAACCACATCGGATGGGGAATGGGATCAATTCTCTAGCTTTTTAGGGGGTTCTGGTGTTGCCAACCATATTGACCTTGGAATGATGGAGGGATTGATGTTCCGTAGGCAAGACGATGTTGTTACATTCCTTTGATGGCTTTTGATTGCCAGTGTCTAAGCTTTAATCAGCATATGGGCCCCAACCAGCTGCCAGTGCTGGGAGATGAAGACGGGTAAAATGTAACTATCCCAGCCTGTTAAACACACACGTATAAATGTGTCAGTTCCTGATTTCAGATACATATACATATTATATAGTTGTCAACTGTCATTTTCTTGACTTCTGTCACACTATTGGATATAAAATCTTTTAATTCTGTGATGTTTTTAAATGTACGGATTCTCTTAAATATGCAATTATCCTGAACCCCGTAAAACAACAACCTTATTGGTCAGCAGCCCGAAGTCTTGCAGTAGCTGCATACAGTGGAGATGGCAGCTTGAGATAATGAAGTTTGACTCCTGAAGGATATACTGGATACTGAATTTCCTCATCTATTTTGGACAAGGCCAGGATTACACAGCGAGGGGGAGGATCCAGGAAATGAGTGGTGAATTCTGTAAATATTTACAGTAAAATATATATTAAAATCCTGTATTAAAATATACTATAGGTGGTTGAAGCTCACTCTTACTGTGTTGGCCATACATAGAAGTAGTTTTCAGAGCGTTTCATCTCCCTGCTGCTTGCTATAGCATAGCCCTCCTACCGGCTTTGAGTAATAACACATGTAGGTGCAGCACTAAATGCGACACAGCCCAGGAGCGCGTTCTGGCGCCGTCGAGATGGGGCGACGCGGATACGCAGGATGAGGCCAGAGACCGTGGGGGTGGAGGATTTTCAAGCGAAACCCCACTGTGTGTATAGACAGAAGGGATGTGATGCGGAGAATTAAATCCCCATTGTCTGAACTTGGGATGATCGTTTTAATTCTGCGTTATTTCAGAGTGATTAAAAAAAAAACACAGAAATCGCATAGGAAGTGTGCAGCTTTGGGAGAATATGGGTGTTTTAGTCAGATGGAGGAGGCAAAATTTTAGGCTACTGCCGGTCTATCAGAGAAATCAACAGTGATTTATTATTCGTGGACGAAGCTATTAAAGTCGGCAGTAATCTTGACCAACCCTGTGCCGTATACGGACATCAGCTGTAGCGTGATTTAGCTTTTTCATTTGTTTGCTCCCGTGGTTTTTCTTTCCCTTCCCCTTTTTTAGCTGTTCCCTTTTGTGTACGCGGCGTCCATCCCGAGCTCCAGAGCCACTCATTGTAACACATGATTTATTTACCCAGGTCCTGGATTTAACTCCGTGCGGAACGAGCGTCTCCTAAACGACAGCTCGCATCCCCGAGACAGCCATTTTGTTCCACACCACATGACTTCGGAGGTCGTTCCCCCCCCCCCCCTTGGTGTGGGAAGCCACCGGTGACAGGGGTGGGGTCGGCAAGGGAGGGGCGGGGCCTCTGAGGAATAGCCTGTGCCTTTAAGGGATATGGAAGAAAGAGGGGGTCTCACTTCCTCTTCATAATATTCTTTTCCCCCCCAGACAGGACTAGGATTAGCTCAAACGTGCTATTTTTAAATTCAATACCACCGTATAATGTAATATCTAAAAAAGGAAATAAATGCGATTGTAAAACAGAATTCTTTTTTTTGGCCCAAACCGAAGTTGAAAGCTGATTTCAGACATCTTCATGTAGTTGCTTAGTTGTTTTTTTAAGCCACAGAATCTGGGGAACAGCACCACTGTGCATATATGCTATCATAGGTGGGGGGGGGCTCTGTTTCATTACTGTCACATCCGCTGAGCTGCATTTTGCTGTGTGACGCATTCAAAGCTTGCGCTGCATCTTCCATCCATGTGCACAGATTGCATTGCCTGACAGGTTATTGGGGGAAGAAGGGAATGGTGATGTGTTCATATTTTTATAAGCAGAAGGAAATGGGTGCCTTCAGTGCCAAAAACCAGAGGTCTGACTTTTAATGTCCGGACGGGGTGTGTGAACTGAGCAGCAGTCCCAGAGCTAACTGGCCATACTACAGGTGCGGTGACTGGCAGATTTATGGATACCAGATGTTGATATTTTTTAGTATTGATGTTAAATATCAACATTATCAGCTGGTGTATGGATTGGTGGATTTAATGATTCCACGCCGCCTCCACTCTCCGCCACGAATCCCCATGTTTTTTTTTAAATAAAACAGTTAAAAGTTTAAAAAGATTGAAAGTGCCATTAAGACGCGCTAAGTGTTTTCGAGCCCATTTGCGGCGGCGATCTAACATAATCGAGTTTTGATTCCCATCATTCTGCTCCAGGCGCGCAATTGGAACATTAATTCTGAATTGTTCGTAATTATGGGTCACATGACTCCCGACCAGGCAGGGTGCTCCTTGGCAGCAGTGGGGGTGACACGCGTAACGTACCAGTGCATTACGGAGATCGCGATAATTAGTTCCTACGTGATGAATTGATTCGGATCAGCGGCGCGGGCTTTTCGGTTTTGGGGGGGGGGGTGTGGCTCGTTTCCTCAGCACGCTCGCCATAAAACCCCGGAAACTAAGCGAAAGACGAGACCCCCAGTTTTCTCTGGGGGCTCGT
>JAODJW010000043.1:7330361-7363324 GCA_026777045.1 Hyperopisus bebe
GGGGAACTGCCTTAGTAAGCACACCGAGTGGACAGTCCCACCTCCTTCTCTTTTTAACAAGGCCTGTTTTTTTTTTTTTATTGTCAACCGGCACTTTTACCGTGAGCTCACGCCCCACCTGAATGCTGTGGCTCCTTCCCTAAAGCCAGCCATCCCAAACGTCAACTCATTGAAGGGGTGTCCAGACAAGGAGTGGCCCCCCTTTTTCTCCTCGCTTTTTTTCCCCACTCAACAAGCCCCCTGCCCCTTACCTACGTAGAGCTGGCGCAGCCCTCGGGAATCAGTCCCGCTAACTCCACTGCCCTGGACATTATTTCCTGTGTCACCCGTGCGCTTGTCAGCAAACGTTTCCTAATAGCGCAGGTTCACCCCAGTGCTGAGTTGACACCTCTGCCACTGTATTGAGAACCACCTTGTGATTAAGTGCCTTGATCACCCACTTGAAAACAACCTCTATTAAAATACATAAATGTTACACATTTTTTCAGTGGTCACTAGTTACTTTTTTTTGGCATGAGAAACACTCTGAAATACGCTTGAAATTGAACTCCCATTTCTGCCTACATGTGGGGGACTTCCACGGAGATAGATGACCTGAACATGCTGGAAGTGAACCTTCCTAAGTCACACATCGCCTAATCAGACCAGCGTGTAAGATAACCCTACGCTGACTGTCTTTGTCCTACTGAATTATGGTCGAATTTAATAGGTGTCAAGCGGGAGATTTTAAGCAGGGCTGGGAAATTTATAGGATGACAAGAAGAACAGTGGTTAAGGAGATTGTCCCAGGGTGGGGTCTTTTTGGTGTTTCCAGAAAGATGGTCTCCAAGTTTCAAAGCATATGAATTTCCATATTGCTATGGATAAAAACATCTGGTCAGCATGAAACGCCACGTAAACACTGTGTGGGAAAACTTCTGTGGGAGGACAGAGTCCCCTTTGGCAGGATTTCCTAAGAAATCGGGAGTCCTTAGTGCTGTCTTTGTCATTCATCGAGGTCCGGTGGCATGTGCACGTGTGGAGTATCAATATGAGCCAACGTTCTCCCTCATTAAATCGGGGACTAAATTGGTACAGAAGGATCCATAATGTACCTACCGCCAACTGTATTTGCCCCCATCTGGGTTGTGCATAAAGAATATATTAGATTACTGACCCTTTCTTGTTTGACTGCCAGGAACAGCTTAGCTATATCAGTTCTGGATCATTAGCTGCTTTGCATCCCATAAAAGGATGTTACTAATATGCAGCATGCAGGGAGGGACTAGCGCCGCTTTCAGAATGTATTCCTGGAGTAACTGACCCTTTGTAAAAGAAATGCTTCAAAGAAAGGTTTGTTTTTTCTTTAAATCACCAGACTAATTCTTAATATTTTGTTATTATAGGGAAGTTAAATCTAAAAACAGCTGACAACCAGAAAGAAATTGTGGGTTCTCTGTAGTGTACGGATCAAAGAGCTGTATCCGTTTGCGCCAGCATAGTGGAGGAAAATGTAACGTAAACCTTATAATATAGGTGCAGAACAGATCTTATGCATTGGTTCATGTGACGTGAGGCAGAATTGTTAGGGCACACGTATCATTTGTATGGGGCAGTTTCCTGCCATAATGCATCATCTTAACCTCGTTCAAACGAGACGCGCAGTTAATTTAGCCAAGGATCAAAGGCTATGGTCTAAGTGCAGACCACCAGGCCTCGTCAAACCCCCCCCACTCTGTCTGTGGCTCTTTACATGGCTTTTCCCGTCTTTGCCTTTCTGAATTACACACTTAGAGAAGACGTGTAGCCAAAACACCTCATTGGAGCAGACGTTCCTTTATTGCGACGTCTGTGTCTTTGTTGTGCTGGCCCTTTCATCTTGCTGGCTACCCCTGTGCACTGTTTGATTTAGGTAGCATTTCATGTCATCACTTTGAAGTAAAATTCGCCACGTTGCCTATTTTTAGTGCATCTGATTCAGTAGATTTGCCAGGGGATGTAACAGTAAATACTGCTCCAGCTGGTAATGGACTGAATTACCTTTTGGTAGATAAATGATGGTCATTTCATCCTTAATAGAGTATCTTCCATAATTAAGATGCTTCCTGTTTGCTTTTTTCCATCCACTGAAGGGACTGTCATGTTGGGTTTCATCTGTTTGTGACAAGAACATTTGTGCGATCGGGATGTCAGGAAATGTTCACGAAACTTCATTGTCTATTGATTTGCTAAAATGAAAAAAATAAAAAATTCAATCGCTCGGACAGCAGGCCCCCAAAGAGAAAAACCGTTAATAGCCTTTATCAGAACGAGAGGGAAGGAAATGATTCAGATAGACTGGTAACCATAGCTGAGAACAGATGGCATGTTCCCAGAACTGTCTACTTTCTATTTCAGTACCTCTTTACGGACCAATCGTCTCATTTAAAATGCAGCTTTCTTCCAGTTTTTCATATAAATGGAGGTCTGTGCATTGTGTTGCAGTTCATGATAGTGCAGTTACAGTTTCATATGTTTAAATATTATTTATTGAATTTATTTGTCTATTGTGTACAACCCTGCGCAGTATTAATGCCATCCAGGATGTCCCCGTTAACCATAACATACATATTTTGAATAAGGAAACAGGCTGAGGATGATTGGCAACCCACAGCTGACACGATTGTGACTTGACGTACTTTCCTTATTCGCGTAATCGTTGGGCAAGAAAAGAGAATTACTCTGGTGGGCTAAAAAATGCAGATATGGCGATCAGGGGTCATCTGGATGGACTCGCTCGTTTACCCCTGGAAATGCGGGAAACAATTCACTGTGGCACTACCATAGCCCCCCCCCCCCCCACACACACACACACACACACACACACACACCCTCCCGCCAGCAAAAGTGACGACAAAAAAAACCAAACAATTAAACTGCGTCTTCATACTAATTAAAAGCAGATAAGATCATTCTTAATTTCCAAACATACATTAGGAAGAGAAAAACTCACATGCCCAATCAACTTTTACAGTTATTAACAGCCTGAATGGGATGGATTGTATAAGGTGAATTGTATGCAAAGCAGATGGGCAATTTACATAGTTGTGCAAACAGCAATTGCCCTCAGTGTGGGGTGATAAAGTAACCAGGCAAATAACGAGTTTAGGAACTATTACCTACACTCTTCTAATTTTCTTTCCCTTTTCTCATTTTTTGCCCATTTAATGTAATTGGCTTGCATTAATTTCATTTAAGAGCCATTTTACATATGAAGCAGAACTGCCATTAAGAAGACCAAAGTTCTGACTAACTCCAGATCCTTGTGTTTTGACGTTGCATGTGCCGTGTAGTTTACAGAAACTGAAACTAAAGTGGATCATTTCAGTTTTTATAATGCTATGAGGAATATTACTGACCGACTAGATAAGGATTGCAGCGCCGTCTTTTTTTAGAAATTTTATTACAGGAAGCATTTTTCTTTTTTTCCTTCGCGGAACCATAAACAGCAGTAGGTCTTGTGGCCAAAAGGCTAAACGTTTGAGTCCCTGTGGGCATCCTGTTGTTATACCTCTGAGGTTGACAGTTAACCTGAATAGCTGGAGTTAACAGCATCCATCTGTACGTGAACATAGGAGTGACTGAGATACTGCCATACAGTGGGAAAACACCATAACTGCGTGTTTTATCAAAACTTTTATTACCGAAATCAGGTCTGTTAGGTGCTGTTTTACCTCCGGTAAGTACTCTGTTTCTTACCTACTATACGTATGGACGGAAAGTCAAAAAACATTAAAGCCCTTTTTCTCAGTTTTGGTGTCAGCGTAGTTACTGTGTTTTGCCTTTGGGGGGCAGTATTGAGCGACGGGGCTTTTCGTGCCGACAGTCACTGGGTGGGTTAGTGAACGTGAGCGGCCTTAGAGAGTCAGAAGAGCCATGCGCTCCACAGCAACACAGGCGACTGGGGCTGGAGCGCCGCCGACTTTCGGGCTCCGCAGTGTCACCCGGGGCTCGGCCCAATACGCCCCTCACAAACCATGCACTGGCTTTCTTCTTCAAAGTTGCTCTGAAACAACAGAGCCTCCGGAGACGGCCGCAATCCCTGCACCAGCTGCAGGGACGGCGCATTGGGTTTCCTAGGCTCCCGTGCTGCGTTCTGCTCTGCGCTGCCCCACCCACCCAAAATTAGCTCCATAACAGGTTAATTTTAACCATAACTGTACATTTGAGGTATGGCTGCTGACTGGTGTGATTTCACTTTCTATTCTGGCAGTAATATGTCACATATGCATTTCGTTCTTGGGGGGATGGGGAGGGGGCATTGGAATAATAGTACAGATTAATGGTTGTTATAGGCAGGTTAAAGCGGGCAACTGGGATGAAATAAGAACCAGCACACACACACGACCCGGCAGGTATTAAGTTTGACACTCCTGGCAGGTTGAGTCCCTGTTTCCCTGTTAGTCAGGGGGTTCTGGGTATTTTCAATTTATAGTAAGCATATTTTTAAATATAATATTCTGTGGCTACGTAGGGTAATATATCGTCTCCCTGCCTCTTAATCTTAATGCTACAGTATTGTATGTCTGAATAATTAAACTTACTGATAAACAAATTGAGGTTTATGGGTGGGAGAAGTACCGTGCTGACTTAAATCTTTTATATTGCACCATTTTGACGCTAAAATCATGTTAAGCCAGCATGTTTTCATGCTACTATACATTTGTAAAGCTTGCCTCTCGGCATTTTACTTCTGCATAACTGAAACTGATACTGTCTGTATCAGCAGCTCATAAATATCCTGCCAATTATTTGATTTTTCACCGTAAAAGAAAATCCTCCCCGATATATCTGCTCAGTGTTACATCTGAAAAACACACTTTTTAATCAAAGCTTGTTCTGACCGAGTAAATTCGAAATTAAAATAGAAAAAAAGGTTTGTGTCCTTTATTTCACACGGCGCAACAAAAATGAAAACACCTTCAATAGACCTTTTACTGATGTTCAATGGTTAATTGAAGAAAGTCAGAATGGAAGATGGATAGAAGAAAGAAGTCTGTTGTAAATACTGAGAGACGGCAAGCATGGGGTCCTTCCACTTCAAATGTACTTCTCAAGTTTTTGTGTAATTCAAAAAAAAAAAAAAAATACAAATCTGGGAGTGATTAAAAATGTACATGTGTCTTACATTTTCCTGCCGCCCAGAGCAGACCACCCTTAATGTTTATTTGGACGTTTATGCTGATAGCAAAGTTAAGAGACTAGAACTTCCTCCGTACCCTGTACATAAGCCTCGCTGATGGATTTACAGCTGTCTCATGGGGCTTAATGGCCAGATCTGCAGCCACCGTCCATATTTTTTAATCCAGCGCTCTGCACCTTGACATGAATGCTTCAGTGACAGCTTGTGGAATATGTCGGTTGAAGCTGGGAATTTTATGAGGCTGGTCTGAGTCAGACGTACAGTGTTTGGTCAGCTAATGAAACACAAGCTCATGTCTTTGTCAATTCTTATACTAGATGGTCAAACACAGAGCTGAATTTGTCCCCTAGTTGTGGGAAAACGTCTTTAGTCAAGCTGCTATGACTTGGTCTTAAGAAAAAAATACATCGGAGATTCAGATTGTAGTAACACAAGCAGTGTTGTGCAGAAGAGGTGTAATGAATGACAGCAAATATCTTTTGGGTGTAATAAACACCACGATTTGCTTAAGATGGGAGGAGCTACAACGGTTATGGGGTTGTGGTATCTTGTGCCGAGTGCTTTTTTTTGTATATCTGATTATTTAATGCTTGTGGGTTTGGTAAGGAAAGCGAATCTTAATCTGTAGTGAATTAAAAAAGACATGGTGTCTGTTACCTGCTGCTTTGGCTTCCTGCGTTATGCAAAATTTTTGTGTTGGTTAACAAACAAAGTATATTCAGTATGACAATTTGCTGGTGAAGTCCTTCCAAGGAGTAAACCTTGGAGCTGAAGATACTTTCTGTTGTTATTGCTGAGGAAAGCAAAATACAAAAAAACCCCAAAAAAACACACCATTCACGTTTACGGGTCACGTCAGACAGGATGTGACATCACTAGCTAACATGTCATAATCAGTTGCATTTTGGAATAGTTCTTGAGGGGAAAATGTACATATATACATTGACTGGTGTAAAACTAACTTTAATGAGTCCACCGCTCATTTAATCTTAGTCTTTTATTCGAATGATGGACATAAACATGCAAAGTGCCGTATGTTAAGGAGATACCTCTGACCCCCTGGACCCCCCCGGGATCTCAGCCAAGCTGCATATTGTTCCTTATGTCGTGTCAAGACACTGCGGCCCCCAGCTTGGCTTAGCATTTAGGCAAGACTGTTACGATCCCCCCACCCCCTCACCCAAACACAATATTCGGCGCAGGATGGGGTCCGCCTCTAGTTCTCCCCCCCCTTTCCCCTCCCATATCCAGCCCCTCCCCTTCATAAACATTGAACCCGGGGGATTAAGGAATGCCTTGCTGGCACCGCGGTTGTCATGGGGAGGGGGGCTCCGCATTCGAAGGCTGCCCTTGTATTTAACGTGCTAGCTTATCGCCACGGCTACATCCATCCACGTTAAGGGTCAGACGCCCTCTTATATGGCCCCAGCTCCACCCAGGTCATGTGATTCCTCGGTTTCTCTGCATGATTTGTGCTGATTTGGAAGTGACTCTGGTAAATGTGTAGGTTAATAGTGATACTCACGCATAATCCCTCTCTATATACTCCTGCAAGGGTTAGGCCGACCACCGAAACGGCACGATTGGGGTCTGTGTGATTCAGCGACTCCATTTAGCCGCAGAGGTCAAGGACCTGAATAAGGCAGAAGATGAAGCGTTGACTCACTGCGCGCTTCTCCAGATTTCCCTTTAGATCTGCGCGCAACGTCATACGAGTGTAAAAATTGTTTTTTTTTGGGGGAGGGAGGGGTTGGTCCATTTGATTTTTCATATTATTGTGACTTTGAACAATTGTTGATATTGTGAGTGAAGTAGCGGAGGGGATTCCGCCTGATGAATGGAGGGGGGGCTGTTTGAAAGGGCCGGAGAATCTGTTAAAACCATCAATTAATCTGCTGGTTGGCTGCTGTCAGTCGCCATTATCTCTCACCGGAGGAAGCCTCGCCCCTAATAGGACACCATTGATTTCCTCATTTGCCAATACGCACTGCAGAAATACGCAATTACAGTAAGAGTAAACAAGCGGGGGAATGAAAGATGACGCCTTTGCTGGGGTAATTTGGGATTTAAGGTTTTGCCTGCAGAGATGTTTTAAGAAATCGCCTCGGCTGCCTCGGTCCATGTACTGTGAAAGAAAAAAAAATAAAAAATTCCACATACAAAAATAAATCTGAATTGGACGCTTTTAATAGGCTGTTTTCCTGCATTTTTTTCGAGCCAAAAATAGACAAGTTCTGTGTTTACGAAAGGAGCTGTTCTGAAGGTTTGTTGCAAGCTAAGAGGCACCCAGAGCCCCACCAGGTTAATCAGAGGAGAGTACATTCATTTTGGAGGGGTGCTCGTAGATAAGCAGACAATGAATTCTCATGAGTGTGTGTGTGTGTGTGTGTGAGAGTGAGTGAGAGAGAGAGAGAGAGAGAGAGAGAGAGAGGAATGGGAGTTTGGAGTCACAACAAAGATCTGGGATCTCTGGAGGGAACCTCTCGCTTAGTCACCAGCCCGTGATTTTGCTAAATGAGTCCCTTCCAAGAAAAATCCCTTGTCGTTTTCAGTTTAAGCAAAACCGGGGTTCTTATCCTGTGCTAAAGCTGCCAGAAGATAAGGCGTGTCTCTGCGCGTGTGTGTGTATGTGTGTGTGTGTGTGTGGGTGTGTGGGTGTGGGGTGGTGGGCAGGACTTCCAGACAGGAAGGGGCCCTTTTGAAATGACTGTCATTACAGAGCTCAGAAAAAAATACACACACTGCACACACGGCCATTTAAATTCCGAGACAAGCACGGTGCGAGATGAACAAAATGCATTTTCAAAGTAATGATGGCAGAAAAACAATGAATGTAAACTAATGTACAAAGCCGTAATGAAATTTCACCTCATTCAGGTTGTCATAAAGCCTGCCATCCTGTATACCTGACACCAGTGTTCATCAATGTCTGACACCAATATCACAAAAGCTAATTATTCATGTAACTTAATCCTACATAGATCCTGCCATGTTGTCCTGATTCCGTCAGTCTGATTAGTATATAATAAAGATGAAATATATCAAACATGCATAAAATGAGCAAAGGAAGTCTCTGTGCTCTATATCAAATTCTCCCTCCTCCATTAAATTTTAACATTAGAGGTTCTACGGTTGTCTGTTTTATTTAATAAACGCTTTAGTCGTAATTGATTAGCATAATCTGATGAACTGGGCTGTGTGGCTGATCCTGTGTGGCTGATCCTGTGTGGCTGATCCTGCTTAAATATTTTGGGTTTATAATTATGATTGTGGTGTCATTGCAGGGGTCAGAGAGCATGTAACCAGAAAATTCTGGCTGATTCTTGAGAATATGGCATTTAATAATTTAAACTGGGGGGGGGGGGGTTGTGGAGAGCGTTACGTATATAGATGCTTGTGCTATTCTGTATTAGCTTACAAATAGTAAGTACTAGTGGTATTTTATGACTCATCCTGAAACTAATACGGTGCAATTTCTGCAAACTGTTAACTGTCTTTCAGATCATGTGACACCATGTGACTAGAGGTGGAAGACTAAGCCATCTGTCAGAGGGGGGAGCAGGAGGAGGTCTGCGAATGGGAAACTGGGAACAGGCAGGTAAGTGACACTCGTTCAAGTAAAACACCACCCCCACCCCCCCTGGCCGAAGCAGCCCATCAAACTGACGTGCTGGCTGGTCGCAATAAAAGAGGCCGGCAGGGTGGGGAGCCCACGTACTCGTCCGTCTTGCCGCTCCTTCTGTGAAAGACGTCTTTTTACAAACAAAGTGGGGTCTGTACACGGCGTGGGGTGGGGTCTGGATGTGTTCACAGCATTCATCCTTTCATTCAAGCCGCAGACATATTTTTCACACAGGACTGACATGTTTAATGTTATTTTGCCTTTTCATCCATTCATCCCCGCCGCGGACCTTTTTATTTACGTGGAACGGATTCCATGTTTTATTCTGGCGTGTAACGGATTTTATGGAAATGGATGTGGGGAACAAAGTGAATTTCACACGGGATGATGATGTATGGGTGTGGAGCACAGTCCTTATTTAGCACGCTGCCATGATTTAAGGCGTTATTTAGGTCTGCCAGTGAACGAAGAGCCGGTACTGTGGATCTCAGGTGGTACAATGTAGGGCTTCGCTACTGATGACATCTGGAATACAAGAACGTTGAATGTATCTTTGGCTTGTGGCCCAAATGAAGGCCCTTTGAGAACATGACCTTCGCAGGAATAATTCCCCCGCCATCAGCTTAAATGCTGCCATTATATGTAGCACCTGGTTTGATTCATAAGGATGGAAGGCCTCTCCACAGTGACCACCAGGGGGCTCCCTCTCATCCATTGTGGATGACTTTGATATTCAAACCATAGAATTTCAGCATTCTGATCCAATGTGGAAAAGCCAAGTTGATGTGATGTGAAGATGCCAGCCCCTGCATGCTAGTACTTGTTAATTTTTTATAAATGGGGGACTTGGGGGGGGGGGGGGGGGGTAATTGTACAGGGTAATGGGAATTGAATTGCAAAAGCGACACATAAGACATGCACACATATATATGGGATTCCAGGTTATATGAGGTATTGCGGCAGTCAAGGCGGCGCATGACTGGACGTGGTGTAATGAAATGAGGCTTCCTTGCATGGAAGCAGAACACTGCTCCCCAGGAGGGTCAGCTCAGTCCAGAATGAGGCAGTCAAGTGGGGAGAACTTGTTAGTGGATCTCTCAACTGGACCTTTTCCCCGGACCTCTTTCCGCACCCCTGACCGATCTCTTTAAGGTTCAGGTATTTCGGAAAATTGCGAAACAGTACTTGTATTAGTCAGAGGAAGGCCACGACCTGCAAAAGTTCCCCATGATGCATAGACTCATTTGGGAAATCCATACATTTTCTTATTGCACATAAAGATATGAGGAATAGTACTGACCGGTATTCATCTTCCAGCCGCTTGTCCTGGTCAGGTTTGCAGGGAGAGTAAAACTGTATGAAGGAGATAAGCCACATGAACACTCAGATCGAAAAAGAAAAGACATGTACTTTCTCTGTATTGTACCGTGTATTGCCAAAAGTACTAGCATATGACACCGTATAAAATCCCCCCCACCCCCCCCCACCAGCCCATAGAAATCCCGATCGGGGTCGTGGGGGAGGGGAGAGGTGCAGTGGTGTCTGTCCCAGGCGGTTATATTACACCCTGGACGTGATGACAGTTATACAAGCGTATTGGCAAAAATATTTAAACAACATTTTAATAGCTTTGCGGTTGTGTTCAGGAAAAGAATTCTTTGGCACAATTTCAGACTATAATGTAACAGAGTTGTCTTACATGTCAGTCGTATTCATTTTTTAATGCTTCACTTAAGATGAACAAAGTCGCCCGGCTCCTTTACAAGATGGTACATGTGCTTTATGCTTTAAATGATACATTTAATTTTTTTATTATGTGGCAGAACAGGTTGTTGTCACATTAGCTAGTTATCTAACTGGCAGTGTTTGACGTTTCAGGTCTGAAAGCTACAAATCCAGACCAGGATTTTGTTTCTACCAACCAGTTCAGTACAAAGAGTCACAGTCACAGAGCACTCAGCTGGTTGGTAGAAACAAAACCTTGGTCTGGATTTGTAGCATCTGGACTGGAAATGCCCAACACTGCTAACTGGTATATTTCTCCAACACGTCCTTTTCTCAAGTAGTGGTGTCGGTGCATTGAACACGGCCTTTGCTTATTGGTTTAACTCAGATGCCACAAACAATCCTGTTTACCAGTCACCTGTTGTTCCGGGTGTCAACACGATTGAACTAGTCTGCTCCCAAGAGCGAACATAGCAAAATATGTTCATTTTCCTTTCACTTTGATTCCTCTTTGGTATCTCCAAAAGGCATTCCTCAGAAGACGACGTGTCCTCGGAACACCTCGTCATGAAAACATGAAATCACCTTTTATTTTGCCTGAAACAGGTGTCACCTTTTGTAGGAGATGTGATGCAAGTATTCAAAAAAATCAAACAGTTTGTCAGACTAAGACACTGCAGGATCTGACACGGGTTTTTCAGCGAGGGCCTGGATGTGAACTGGAGCGCACCAAGAAGACCAAGGTACTGTAAGTGAGAATGGAAGGCGTAGCTTTAGGCGTTCTACAATTCCGGCCTGATAATCACAAACAGCAGCAGCGTGTTCAGATTGTACTTATGACTTTTGGCAGATCAGACACCTGGCACTTGAGAAGGAGTCGTCTGCAGCCATCCGGCGGAATGCTTAGTGCAGGAAGGGGAAAATGCCAGTTGTATAGGAGATGTTTGCTCTGAAGTCTGTTTGTATTTGTTAAATACATCCCCCCCCCAACACCCACACCCACATCCACATATACACATACACATTCCCCTTTGAGTCATTTCAATTACTCAAATGATCAGTCAGACAGACAGACGGACAAGTTTACTAGTCCCAGAGGGAACTTCTACTTTCCAGCAGCTCCATACCACAGTTCTTTACACGTAAAAGTTTGAAAAACACACAGAAGAGACTATAGACATACATTAAAACGGAGCCACTGCGTATTCTTAAAGTGCTGTATAGATGGTTTCGAAGTAAAGTTTGTTAAAGGAATCCGCAATCTAGTCAGTTTTTTTTTTTTCCATCCCCGTATATGTACAGTATACTTATAAGATATATTTTTTCAGGTTCCTTAGAGGCTAGCAGGTTAGCCTTGTAAGCTAAGGTTGAAGTCATTGGAAAAAGCTTTGCAGATTTCCCTGTGAATCAGAAGAGCCTCGAGCCTTGCATCTTAAGCTGGGTGTGCTTCTTGTCGATTACTCCAGCTCAATGAGCTCTTGACGTTATACTGGAAGCAATAACTCATTGCGTGTTATTGCATAATAAATCACAACTCGCCTGACCCCAGAACAATGCTTATCTTTATAGATCTTCTCGAGTGAATTGCTTTCCATGCCATTTGCATTATTTGTTAAACATGTCCTGTGTACCTTTATGGGCAGATAAATGATACGACGACTGGCTAATTAACTGTCATGCAGTTAAACCGTGTCTTGTGCGACGCAAGCTGGTAGCTGAGCGACGACAGTCCCGTACCTGTAATCAAACTTCTCTCATTCCAGAAACACAATTACAGAAGGATGACAGATACACGCAACAGATGTATTAGACAGCTGTTTTTTTAAAGCTGACTGCGAAGAACAGAGGAATAACAGTGAAAGCGAATACCTGTTGAACTCTCCTGTTGATACTGTCCATATCTGCTGCTAATTTCAAAGTAAATGTGTAAATTGATTAAATAATTTTTACTGTCATACATGTTCTACTGTTTTTGTATTCAGACAATATTTATTTCATGTTTAATTATGCATTTCTGGTAACCCTTTACTTGAGAAGATACAAATAATGTAGTACTACACTTTTAATGTATTAATTAACCAGAAACTAAGGCCTTGTCCATGGGTATGTTTAAAAACGGTGTTTTCCCTCCTCTGTCATTAAAAAAAATTCCCTCCGCACAGACAGTTTTTAAAAAAATCTCTGTCCACATGGAAACACTAAAAACGAGCTGTCAAGAGCAAACTCGTCTAATGTAAACAGCGAACGGCACACAGTCTGACGTCAAACGAAGTAGAGAACGACGCACACTCTGACATAAGCCAAAAACTCTGAAAAAGGAGTTTCCGAAAATCTTCACCCTGGACAGAGTTTTGCAAAAGGTCCGTTTTTAGTGACCTAAAATGCATTCGGTATGGACGAAAGACTGAAACGCATAGAAAAAGCTACTTTTTTAAAAATACCCATGTGCGTGTGGACAAGGCCTAAGTATTAGCTACCCATTGATCCCATGTTCGTTCATTATTAATCAGTGATAACGATTCATGTATTTAATGCAGTTACTATATTTTGATTTGTTACTAAGTTACTTAAGCAATGTTACTGCGTATCCTAATTGGTTCTTTTAAGATGTTTTGTGTTTATAGCATATTTGTGAGGTTTAACTGTTTAAAAAGAGTTATACATGTACTTGCTATCAATGATAGCCAGTGTGAACATGGGCAATGTTACTGACTTGATCAGAAGCCACCTTGCCCAATCGAGCGCATCCAGCACCTGGGAGGACTAAATTCGCGGCAAGTTTCAGTCCAGCTCCTCCTACGATCCGGCGCATCTCTTTACAGCCATGCAGAGTTCGCTTCAGTGAACATTCAACGCTGTCGGTGAGTTTGGGGTAAATTAAACAAACCATCGACCGTTGACTGTGCCCTGTGGCCTGCCCCATGCACCTCGAGGGTCCCTCATGGGCAGCGCCTTCGGCGATCACGCCAGGAGATGAGACTCACAAGAACGTCAACTGCATGTTTCTGATTTTTTTTTTTTTTTAATCCTTGGTCTCCTCTTTGTTTCCTTGAACAACTTCGAGCAAAGGTCACAATCAACATTCATTGCTGTCGGTGGGTTTAACTGAGTAGAAAAGCTCACTGAACAATGAATGCAACTGTGTCCCAGATTTCCTCAGCTAATGTCAGAATCTGTATCAGTCGTGGATGCGCCGCGTTTTTTCTCTCTCCTTTTTTCACAAATCTGGATTTCTACGAGAGACACAAATAGACTGGGCAGTATAGGCCCCATCTTCATCGCCCTAATTGGAGGTTCTGTGTGCAGCCAAAGGAGAGAAATAAAGGCTGAGTGTGTAATCATACTGATTTCCCTCTCATTTTGTTTTTTTTGTCCTTCGTTAAATTACACGCTGTCTTTCCTTGAGGTCAGAATGATCTTACACTGCCTGCAATCAACGTAGCTTCATCAAATGTGGTTCCCCGTTTGCAGTATATTCAGGGATTAGAATCCACAGTTGTTAACATGCTTCCTAATCTTTACACACTTAAAAAGTGTTGCTCAGAATCCACATGCTGCAGTCCATTATACCGTAACTGAATATATTGTTTATATATGTGTGTGTGTTTGTGTGTGTGTTGTGCTTCATCTCTTTTATAATAAATGCTTTCTAAACATTATATTTTGGTCTTTGTGACAAGTAAGGACCAGGGCAGGAATGAAAGGTATCTCAAGCAGTCTGTGATGCCTTTATAGTCCGACAAAGGATTGACATGAAATGCATGGTAAGGACATAAAGAAACGGTACTGGGTTTGAGTCTCCAAACATTACAACACTACTTGGCTTGGTCTGTCAGGTGACTAAGACGTTCACCAGTGCAATTTGGGCAAGAGGAACTTTGAGGTTAAGTATGTGTCACTACTGTTGGTACAGTTCCTAAAGAAAAAGACCTCAGCAACCTCAGATTATGATTTTTAATAACGGGTACTGCACAGGAGCACAAATTAATCGATGTATGCATAGCAAGAGCACCTACAATTGTATTCCTACATTATGAAATTCAAACATAGTACTTATAGGACAATATGTGCAAGAAAGTGAAAAGACAAGTAATGCATCACTGCATACAAGCATTGGGGGACTCTGCCCACAAAAGACCACTTTGTTACTCTTGGCTACGGCTGACTCATTTCAGTGCTTGCAAGTTTCATATTTAATAGCAAACACAAACACGATTATTTGTAGAGGTGATTTAAAGATATGATCTTGGTACAGGCAGCACTGTGGTCTGAAGCAGTACATTACAGAGCCCATCTTGCAGATTTATAAACAGGGACGCAACTTTTTTAATAAGCAGTAGCCTGTCTTGTTCATCTATCAAGCACCGCATTATGAAGATTTCTGAGAGGAAGTGAGGAAAATGCAATTAGGATGCCAGTGGAGATTAAAAGAAAGGTATCGTCTCCATAACAACATTTGCTACTTTTTTTGTTAGTTTTATAATTGCATCCCTAATGGTTGTTGTATATTCATAAGTGCATCAAAGTCATAAGTGTTTTGTCTGCCATATTAATAAAGCTGGACGAAATTACATACATTTAGAGACCGGACTGCCTTCCATATCGTGTGTCTACTTTGGATCTGCCGGCGCAGTCTTCAGCGGAACACCACCACGGGGACACAGAATGCATGAGGCAAATCCATGCAATACTAAGACTGCAGAAGTGTGTCGGAAGCAAGCAGCCCCCCCGTATCCTGCGAGCATGTTGGGGTGGCAGAGAGGCCCTCTGCACACGCCGCAGTTTGGCGGGTTCAGATTGATTTATATGGCATTCTCAGACAGGGCCCTGTCATGTTTAATGAGTAAACGTACCCTAAGGGGTTAGGTTACAAAGAAGCCATCCATCAAAATTAGTCTTCCAGGCGTCTTCCACTTACACCTGCCAACACCCATTTTGACTTCCGTCATCGTCATTAATGAGCATTTTCTTTTTTTGTCTCTTGTGGTATAGGGTGGTTGTCAGCACAGAATGGTGTTGAAGTAAGATGGGACAAATAAGTCGATTTATTTCAAGTCAGAGCGGAAATTTACTTTATACGAAACTGGCTCTGAGCAGTTAGGTGTTTTCCAGTTCAAAACATATAATAATATTCTTTCTGGTTGATTGAGTACATTCAGTCATTTAGTGAGTTTGGTTTTCTCTATGTAGGTATTAGCAGTAACATTATGCATGTGTAAATTGTAGAGGTGTGTTTTGTCTGTGAATTTTTCGTAACACCCTGGAATAAAAAGGACTGTATGGTTAACAGCAGTGAAATAAACCTCGCGACATAGACCCAACTAAGTCGCTGACGGCGCACGTTGCATTATGGGTACTCAGTGGGATTTGCGCCCTTTGTTGCAGCCACCGTGGAGACTCCCTCAGAGGCCAGCTCACATTATATACCAGCGGGCACTCTGAGCAGTCATGTGGACAGGAACTCGGCAAACTAATGGTGGCCCTAATGGCACTCCTGCCCTCGACCGTCACCACTTTTCCGTCTCTGCGGAGGTGAAATGGACAATGGGAATACCCAGGGGTGTTACCGCTACCAAACGATGGCCATACATCTTCAAGGCAGGACCTGTCAGACCCTGATGAAGAGTAAAGCCCTTCAAATAAGAGAAGATGCCTCATTACAAAACCAGTATATGAATAATGTTGTATTTATCACTGCATATATACCAGTGCACAGCTATGTACATCACACAAGTGTTATATATCATGCCGCACCTTTGTAAACTATTGTTATCCATTAAGGGACAA
The DNA here is from genome assembly GCA_026777045.1 of Hyperopisus bebe. NCBI lineage: Eukaryota > Metazoa > Chordata > Actinopteri > Osteoglossiformes > Mormyridae > Hyperopisus > Hyperopisus bebe. Next base: position 7,346,657 of record JAODJW010000043.1, read on the forward strand.
AGCGATCAAGCTACTGTATTAAGGAATCTCGCCTGTTGTGCGGAGGTAATAAAATGCAGAGACTGACATTTCTTCCAGATGTGCTCATATTAAACATGACAGCTTCTCGCGGCACGTACGCTTGAGAAAGTCCCTCAAAAAATGCAATTCGGAATTGCCCTTTCAGCAAAATTCATAAGGCTGCATCAACAGCACGATTTAAAGGAACTAGAGCGTGAAGACAACGTCATTTTGCGGGGGGGGGGGGGGATCTCTGAAGTGTAACAGGGCTGCTTGGCTCATTTAAGGGTGATTGGCAACAATGATCTGCTCAAATAAATGTCTACAAAGATGTACTATACACTGATAGAAATAAACAAAGTTAGATCATCCTCACAGTCATTAGGACCCTCACAAACTGTGACCTTGTTTCAATAATTAGTCATACATCTACATATATCTTGTATATCTATATTTTGGTAACTTGCTAAAAGGTTACCTGTTTTCAGCCTTTGTTGACCTCATTTTCTGCTTGACTCCCAACCTATAATTATGTGCTAATAAGGAAAGAGGGGTAGTTTTTTTTTTTATTTTACAAAGCACTTAAGAAGGCTGATTGGCCTTGTTCAAAGCCAATAATGTATCATTTTTTCCACTCAAACACTTTATACTGGTAATAAAAAAAGTAATATTCTAATGTATGACAGCATTGCATCATTTTATGACACCGTTTCCCCACAATAACACCTGGAGTCACATAAACTCCTTTTCAGTACTTCATGTTACAAAAATACAGATTTTATCAAATTCTATTTGGAAAGCAATACTCACCAAATACATTATGTACCTTGAACGTGTTGCTGCAGTTAAAAAATGGTGTGAAAATTCGCATCGTATTTATTATTACTTAAGGGTGGTTAGTATGTTTAAAGACGTGACCTACATAATTTACAGCTTCATTCATTTTTGTAAAAGTTTGTTTTCGGAAATAATTCAGGTTAAGCACAATATTTTCATTACATACTAATATTATGACTGCTAAAATCATTACTAAAACGTAAAAAGGTACCATCATATGTTACACAGTTGCGTAAGTAGTTCGTTTGTAGAGGCCTACCTAGTAAGGTGATTAAACAGACCATCCTCTCCAGGTTGTGTTTTTTTAACCAGTCGCTCAACCAAATTCGTGGAAACTTGCTGCGATAATGTTTAACTAATGAAAGGGCTGTTCGCGTGCCCCCGGTTTGCGCTGCACAGGTAGCTACCACAACCAGCCGTAGCTGCAAGGCTGCAAGCATCAGCATACATACTAATCACCGCTAAACAATCGCTCCTGACAAATAAACTGCTAGAGAAACGGCCTTAATCAGATTTTTTGCGCTTTGCGGCATCAGCACGATTCGAAACGGTAGTGATTCCCAGCTGCCGAAATCTTTGAGCTTCAAACACTCGTCGGGCTAAACCTCGCCCTTCAAAAGGTAGCAACCCTAATTACAGCATGAAAGAAAATGCTAATTAATGAGCGGAACAGGTCCATTTTATACTGCCGTGCCTGTAAACAAAGGACAACCATGGCTGATTTTTGCCGAGTATGAGGAGGCTCGGGACAAAAACTTGTACACGTATGATAATGGAACGATTCAGTTTCACTCATTTTCCACCTTTTGTTTTTTTAAAAAAATATTTAATTAAATGACAATAATACCGGCCAAAGAGGTGCGAGGTGCACGGCTTGTTGAAAGGAGATAATGTAGCCTGTCCAGACCCTAGTAATACTTTTCCCCCACACAGGCGGTGCACAAACACATTTACTGAAATTTGACCCGGGATGAAGAACTAACTTGCTAATAATATGGCCCCGGTGTGTCAGCCAGTCCTGTCACAGAAAATATGCTTCGGGCTTCTGATTACCTGATTACAGTGGCAGGTCTTATACCGTCGTCAGCCTCTTTACGGGCTGATCTACTCAGCCATTTAATTTATGAATATGCAAACAGATCCTATTGTAACTGTAGCTGCAGACGGCCGTCGCTTTTCCAGCAGTCTGCCTCTTATACAAGAGTTGTTCCTTGTCCAGACTTGAAAGCTCAGGGTTACAAAAGCAGGCCGTGATTGCTGTCGTGTTGCCTTCTGTGGCAGCTGAATGCAAATTGGCCTTCTTAGTTTCATGATTTATCAAAAGCATTCCACGAAGCGTATTTCGTAAAATTTTGCTAGGCTTATTATAATCCTGAAGAAAAATCTCACATGCCCCGTATAATCAAAGATTATGCAAATGTGCACTAATAGTGTAGCTGTAAAAAATAATAAATAATTAAATAAATAAATATTATTAATGATAATAATAATTTGACGTTGCTTCCGTCTGCTGTTGGCATGATTAAAAAAAAAAACGATTATAAAGGTCCACCACGAAGAGATTTCGTTTCGTGTTACAATACGTACAAATCTGTATTGTAGTGACATCTAGTGTAATTTTTGTAGATTGCAACTCAGCTCAGGAAGGCCCAGTGGAAAATGGCTCTTCTTCGTTTCTGATATGTAGTGTTAGTATACGCCATATCCATCTGACATTAATTAAAAAAAAAACAATTAGTAAAACTGAATAATAATAAAATTGAATAAAATATAATTATGTCATTGTGACTTCGATTCATGTCACCAGGTCTATATGTCTTCTAGCCATGTTTCCACTGGGTATTCTGATTTAAGTCCAAGGCGGGGGATGGTGTTTTAAAATGGCCTGCGTTGTGTAAATGTCTGTGCATTGGAATGGACCAAAATCCTGCCTCTCTGTGCTATTCACAGGTTCACAGTAACTCTACTAGGTAAACAGTTATAGATGTTATTTATCCAAATATTTTTATAGTTATGCTGTAGCAAAGCAGGGCTAATTATTAACATTTAGCGCATGTGTATAACTAGATTCTAAAAGCAAAAATAATCCGTCAGAGTGCATACCCTCCCCCCGCCCCCAACATACACACAAAGAAACGCAAAACCGTCAGTTCGTCTGTGCCATAACAGATTGCAAATGGAAATTGAACAATCTAACGGAATCCTAGAGGCAGAACATGACTCTCAGTCAGTTTTTCAGTGTCACTGATAACTTGCAGTGTGCCTTTATCCAGTGGCGGCTGACACTGCTTAGAGAATGTACAGAAATCAATATGAATAAAAAAGGGAAAATTACACAGCGCACTGAAATTACCAGGAAACAACGACACACATAATTGTGAGAACTTTAATGTGAAATGTAAGCATGCACACAGCCTGCTAAGAAACCAGTGAGGTGCAAATGCCACCATGAGTGAGAGAAGGTACCACGCGACAGCATCACGCAGAAAACGGCAGACTCGGCCGTGACGAAACTGCCGCACAGAAATGATAGCGGAAGCTGTTCTTTCCTCCTTCTTTTGCTTGAGTTCTTCCTTACTCTGGGCATATTTTGTTTTGATGACGTGCGACAGCAGTTTTAGAAAGTTAAATCCAGTAAGATAACATACCTGGGTGAATCAATGGGTCTGTGTGGTGCTATATGTAAACAAGCCCACGTGCTGGTTAAAGTACGGTTTTAGCGGACAGTCACGATTGGGTTTAATGTTTGTGATTATTATCTGGGAAAATCAATAATTCTCCTCATTATAATACATAAAGTTTAGAAAGTGTTCAAATGAACCACATAAATTTTCATTTTAATTTTACATTACTATATCCACTGTGGAAAATATTCTCTTTGAACAGGGTGAATTTAAAAATTAACCCAATTTAGTTAGAAATGTCATTATACTTCAGCTTTGCAAATAATTGCAGTTTTGACATTTGTCAAAGTTAATCTAATTAATAAACACAGGAAAACCACACCCAGTTCTATAACAAAGGAAACAGTAACATCAGTGGGCACTAGAGGGCAGTATGTTTCCACCATGTTCACATGTGACTCTTCTAGTTAATACCGAGTAAGAGTCTGAGGCGGAATGGTACATTGCCTCTCACATTCAGAATCCAATTAATGCAGAAGATACAACCCTGAACTTTGTACTTCTTGAACTTGGGCTGAGAGGCAGTTCACCCCATGGTACCCATAATGCACTGGGAATGTCGTTATTCCATGAAGAACACCAGAATACAGATATATAGAAATTCCCGTCTTCTCTCACTTCTGGTGCAGCTTCAGTGGTCCAAAACCATCTTGGAGAATCTTACTGACAGGACCCTAATGACCAAATCGCACAGGTTTCCCTCCTCAGCCCCTTCATCAGCAAGCAGAATGCTGACTGCAAACATCATTGTGTCCTCCTCTCCAGTAGTTTCATTGTCTAAACTGTCTAGCTGAAAATGGCCTAATTATAAAATTTTATTCACTGTCTACAAAATAGCATTATAATTTCCATCCATTTATTTTCTGTACCTGCTTGTCCTGTGCAGGGATGTGAGGTTCTGAGGCCTTTTGCAGAAGCTATGTGCATAAGGCCGGATGGGGCACCAACCCATTGTGGACATTGTAATTTCACTCATCTACCCCAGAATGATGTGCAGAACGATATAATTTTAGAAACACTGATCACCAAAGATGTAATGTATCTACTCAGTAGTGTCAATGGTCCACAGATTCCTGTGAAGATCTTATGGACAGGACCTTAGCACCGTGGACCAGCAGCTCTTCTTACACCATCCGTTTGAACCAACTCTCCCTCCCATGTTGCATCAGTTGAATTTTGCTGCAGTTTCTGCTTTAATGGGTAAGAGTTGTGCTCAGGGCTTCGTCTCTGGGGAGATCTGAGTCACCATTCGACGTCCAGCGGGTGGCTTAGAAAATTTAATGACTGCACTGAGAAATTAAAAACATTTATTTAATGTGTCGTCAGAGGAAACTCAGTACCCTGGGACGGGAAAGAGAATACGTTTTGTTTGGAATTGAGCAAGTAGCAAACAGAAAGGGCATCGTTAAAATACAAAGCTTAGGTCACTTCAGCAAATAGATCCACCTTTTCCCAAACTGCAGCAACAGTGTTGCTAAGAAGACAATTATGGTGCAAAAATGTCTGTTCAGTGGCGAAAAAAAAGCACACAATGTCATATCTCATGGCTGGGAATTTTAATTACATCCTTTAGCCTGAATGAGTACAAGCGGAAAACTAAATACACAAAAGCCCACTGAGATGTTTTCTATTGAAAAGACCCGGAAGCTTGGACAGAAGTATCCTAATGTCCGACACATTAATATCATGCACAATGCTGCAGCCATTCGTCTGGAGAGAACAAAGAAAATTTAATAAAAAAAAAAACACAAAAAAAACCTGCTTACCATTAACATTCCATGCCCACGAAACCTAAAGAAAAGCAGCCTTGGTGAATGCCTTTTATAAGAATGTAATTCATCTGGTTCAATGTGATGTATGAAAAGTGAAATACTCACTGAACTCATGTCTGCAACTTTTTTGAAGCGCAAGTCCTTTCTTACCCCAGTTTTATGCAAGTAACAACACTGCTGATTTGTAATAAAGGGATTCCATGCTCTGGGTTCGCTGGGTCAAACTGTTACTTGAACATAACATATGTGATGATGCCTAAAGCTTTTTTCTGCTCCTCTGCTGTGAGGGGATGTATTACAGTGATGTTGATTTGTATTTTTAAAGAGATGCAGTTTCATTCTTATGTAGATGGAAGAAACTCAGTAATTGTCTAGTAGCTTGTGCACTTAGTAGCTGCATGGCCTGCAAACTGTCATATACACAAATTTGAACAGCAGCAAATAGAGTACAATGCCAGAAACAAAGTAACAAAGTACCAAAAAAAGTAACAATCTGTATCTTTGAGGGTACAATCACTTGTCACTGGGGATGTACTCTAGCCATAGGTTAAGGTCCCTTTTAAGGTACAGAAATGGACTTCGCATGAACATTTTTGTACCGTGGGGGTACATTAATGTTGTTTGTACCTTGGGTTACAAAACTATACCGGGGCTGTATCCTTTTTTCTGACAGCGTAGGTGTACACTACAGTAAAATGCACTTGTTTAAAGTGTTCACTAGAAGCTATACTGGTCATGGCGAAAGTATGGCAACTCAGTTACATGGGATTCAGAAAGCATAGTCTAATACGTGCTTTGTGGGGCCAACACAGAGTCTGATGCTTGACCCTCATGTTAAACTCTGTCTGTCTTCATTCCAGCATCAGCAAGCACTCTGATAACAGCAATATACATTTTAGTGGGAGTAACAAAGCAAGGGTCTTCTACACCTACTGACAGTTGAGTTTCCTGACTCAATGTTGGGGCACATCTGAGACCAAACAAGAAAGGGGGTATTTAACAGGTCATACTGAGGGGGGAGGGGGGGTAGACACTCACTATTTAATCACTTAGCAAGTGCCTCAGTTCACAGCGGCTGGCGGAGCTTAGCAACGTAGACATTCCTAGATGTTTATGCAGATGTGCTCCAGCAGGGGGCGCTGCTGCAACATAAGGGTTAGACTACAGTACATCCCACGTGCTGCGGGTTTCCCGGCCCTTGCAGCTGGTTTCTCATTAATGCAGTTCAGCTGGCCTTGCTTGGGAGGATAGACTAATGCTTTATACAGACCAGCTGGGGTGAAAAGCGAGGAGCGCAGCTTTGGAAAGTGAGGTCGGCAAAACTTTGCAGAATTTGTTAACCAAAAATGATTTTGTTTTGTTTCCTGTGTACATTTTCACGGCGAGGTGTTTTTCTCTTCTATGTAGTGTTATGTTTTTCTAAATAAACTCTTTTATTTACGTTATGACCAGAAGTAAAACACATTTGCCGCCTTACTATAATTCAACCTTTAGCCTTCCAGGGACCCAGATTCAGCTTCTGTGGTGCATTTTCTATATGTACAAACAACTGTTTGTCTACAGTGGTATCATTCATTGTTATTTATTCGTTGGTGTTGTATTTACCGTCTCGTGTTTATTTGTTGTATAGTGTTAAGGAAGCACATAAAAATTTAAGTGTACTATATACACATAACAAGAAAACTCCGAGATGAGTCTTGCATAGTCCGAGTCCTAGCTGTTCCCAAACTATCTACATTTTTCAGGTGAGATTGTGTACACTAAACAGATTGTTGTGTACTTAGCGAAAGCATTCAGAACAACACAGCTGTGGTAACTTGGGTCTGAATGTCTCCGGATACAGATACGCGGATTTTTTGGGGATGGTGTAACTGTTGGCTTTAGTCTGAGAAGTTGCAGGTGCTGTTTCAACTCAAAGGTGACATTATCATGTGTCATACCCTATATTTGCACCTGAAAATGTTTTCATCCACTCCTCCCGGTCTACATGTACCCCGGATTTGAAACCAGTGCTTTAGAATCTGTGCTCTCATATTTGGTGCAATATTATTCAAAAAAAAAGTCTTCATTTGGATTACGTCACACTATGTATAGTGCTTCTGGGAGGAAGAAATATGGTACGGACTTTAAATTGCAGATACAATATATTGGTTAATTGAAGGAAATATGGGATATTTCACTTGTTACCACACCGGGCATTCTGTTGCCACTGGACTCACGGCACAATCTTCCACTAAGGCTGCATAAATATGATTCACTCAATATCGCAGGAGAATACGAGTGTCTGGGGGCTTCATCTTTCTCTGAATCTTTACCTTTGGATTCCCAAAAACTCAATATACATACGCTCTCTTTTTTTCGCATTTGACAGAGAACACGCTTTGCAATAAATCCTTATTTAGACAAAACCAGGATGTGTGCGAAATCATCTTTTAGGGAATGGAACCAAATAAGTTTTCTAGTTGAAATGTTATTAGTTCTTCCTTCGACATTCCTTATCTCGTCGTGTCGTAGACCAAGGCGGGAGTAAATTAAATTCCTCTGCAGTGATTGACTAGAGCGTCTGCTGGAATCACCAGGAATGGAAAAAAAAAGCAATAATCTATGAATGCGATTCGTCAGAACCGGTTGACAGAATTGTGTCAGAATAATTTCTCCGAAATTGTTTACATTTTCATGACAAATTATACTCTGGAGTATTTAAGAATAACAAATGAAATTTTAATGATTTGTAGGTGTTGGGGGTTTTCCGTGCCATTGCAGAAGACATGCTTCGCTTCACAAAATAAAAATCACCAGGATTTGACCCAAATAAAACTGCTATAACTATAAATTGTTTAATTATTGTAGTTTATTTATAGTAAGCCACACAAAGTTATAATAATGTTTCTGAGCCATTTGTTCTTTGATCAGTGGAATATTCGTATGGTTATTAATGTGGGTCGGAGGTCATACTCTAGACTTCTGTTACCTGTAATCATTTCTGCATTAACAGCTTCCCCCATGGAACATTCCAGCTCGCCGCTGCTGTCCCGCTCCGCTCTCCGTGCACCATTACTGGAAGACTGTTTTTGAGGCGTCTTCTGTTTCCACTTCCAGTTTGGCGGCTCTTTTGGGGACATCGGGGCAGGAAGCAGTCGCAGCACGCAGTCATCTCCAGTACCCTGGGGTGGGGGGCGGAAGGGGGGGCGGGGGTCCCACTCCAGGGTTAACCCCACGAGTCCCAGCTAATGAGAAATTTCACGGGCCTCCACCCTGCGGCGTGGCCTGTCAGTTGCCACCCCCCCCCGCCTCCCTCCCTCGCCGAGACATGCCCCCCCCCGGGGGCCAAGGTCCGTCGGGGTGTAGCTGATGTGTCGGGAGATCCGGCACTGCGCAGTACATACATCACGCCGGTCATTAAGCCGGGAAACGGCGGCACGTCCAGCCACCTAGCCGCGCGTGCTGGGGGAGGGGGGGGGGGCTGCAAAGCCAGGCCTCTGTCACTCAGTGTCACATGAGTGAGGATGTATCAGGTCTCTTGGTGGCATCTGCCCGCGCGCTCATGAATAATGCAGCAGGCAGCGAGGCACACTCTGATATTAATGGAGCTGAAAGAAGCGGGGAGATGATCCTTTGTGCTACGAGCGATGCCTCTGGTTACTGCCTGACCCCTCCACTGCCGGCAACATTCTGCTACACAGCGAGCTCGGTCACACCCCCCCGCACCGAGCAAAACCTGCACCCATGTGACTCGATACGACCTCCGCCGTTACGAAGATCCTCACCGCATGGGGCGTTTTAAATAAAAATAAACTGGTTTTGTCATCAACAGACGCCTTGTCTTCGTTAATTACATATCCAAGGCTTCCTGCAATGAAAGGGAATTAGCATAATATCGTGCGCGCACGCTGTGAATCTCTTCTTCACGAACTTCAGTTAGTAAAAGTCACCACCTGTTTATGACGTGTAAGACCGGCCAGCATATTATTTCAGTTTTGATGGATGGAAACACGGATGTATAAAATAAAAAGGCGCAGTTTCGTAATCGGTCCATATATGTATTATAAGCTCGCGTTGAGCTCGTGGACCTTAAAAAGCCCGAAATCAACCTTAGCGTTTAGGTAGCCTAAGTTTGCGTTATATTCTGTTTCTTTTAAAAATGCCGTTTTTTTTATCTTGTCAGTAAAAGACATGTTAACAGTGATGAAGGTGTTTTCCTGAAAGCCACACTGTCCGGGCGACTTTTACGGAGTCATGGGGCTACGTTTTGATATCAGACCATTTTAGAAAAATAACAGGCAGGAGTATTTTAGTTTGGGGTATTTCAGAAATATTCGCTTAATTACCAGCAAACTTTTAAAGGCGCGATGCAAAACTTTTTTTTCCAGTTTAATTGAGAGTTGCGGGGGAAAGGGGATTTAGTAAAGAGTAAAACATAAAGGCGAGGGCGCTTCCATTTTCCAGCTAATCAGCCAGCCGGACGCGCGCCTTCCCCGCCGGCCTGCGCGTACCCGTCATCAGTACGGCGAGGCGCGCACCCCCGCCGCGCATCCATCCTTCATTCTTCATCCATCCGGCGAACGGCGGGTCAATCTTCGGTTAGGTTACGCGACTCGCCTGCTCCCCTTTATTATGATACGGAGGTGGCAAAGGACAGGCAATGCGCGAATTGGGGGATGGGGGCGCCCCATCACTGCCCAAAGCGCACCACCGCCTCTGGTGGAATCCCGGTCCGGGCGATGCGGCCAGACAAAAAGCCCCTTAGGCTCAGAGATAAAGCGTCGCCTTTATAAAGACAAATGTAAACACATTGTGCGACATCCCTGCATTTTCTCACCGAGGTTTATTAAGTTGCGTCTGAGTGAACTTACTTTCATTTAACGGAGTCATTGGTCGACATGCTGTACAATTCCTAATGTGCGAACTTCAGCCAGTTTTACATGTTACATTACGTGAGCTTGACATGTAAATGGATCCCGTGCTGTTGGGGAAAATATCAAGACTTAGTGCTAATATTGATTGGAAAAGCAATGAAAATAGCAAAAAGGCTTAGGCCTACTTCTTCAACACGAAAGTGATCAATATTATTAGCTTAACAAATAACAGCCACAGTGTTAAATTTAGTAGTGTTCGCTCCCCATTCATATAAATATTTTTGTTTGTATTAAATTTTGATCCTTTCTCCCTCGGTGCTGGTAGTGCTGGGATCTGTGATATTCATGGCAATGGTGACTGCAGGCGTGCTGTATAGTAGAGGGGTTCTCGGGTAACCGCACCTGTGGTTCTAGGTGCTATGGTAACACTTTTGTGTTTTGATGAATCACAGAGCATGGCGAATTCTGTTCTGTCTGTCACCACTGTGCCAAGTTTTTTTTATACCCCCTTCATAACAATAAACAAGGTGTTTCTTCAGATGCTAGAGGTCATGCTGTTATGTTCCCTCAGTCCTGTCAAAGAGATCCGACATTAGAAGCTGTCAGCTGCCAGTTTGCTCGCAGCAGAGAAGTGAAAGAATTTCGCCTAAAACGGAACGGCGCGGGAACGCGGGCGAGCCCTGCCGACGCGCGCTTTAATTCATCCTGAATTCATCACTGTTTACAGGAGCAGTGCGTCCGCTCACCTGTTGCTCTTTCATACCACTTAAATGTTGAGGATTACGAAACCGCGCGTTTTTATTTCATGCATCCGTATTTCCATACATTAAAACTGAAATAATATGCTATTATATAAAATAAATTGGAAGAAAAAAATAAAAAATGTTAACAATTGATTTTAAAAGAGGCATAATTGCAGTTAATCATTGAAAAGTAGTAGTTGTTATGGTTATGTTACACTGTCACCCTCAACATTTAAGTGGTATGAAGGAGCAACAGGTGAGAGGACGCAATTTATTTTATATATTGCTACACTGGATTTTCACTGGGTTTTAAAACTCATACCTGTCAATTAAAGAGCTGAGCATTTATACCATGGAGACGGACACTGGCTTGCAGTAGAGATGATATTAAGCTGCCTTCTTATTTATTTTTCAGTGGCCTGGCTGATATTGTTTGAATTACATTGCTTGAATTTTCAGAACACATACAGGCCATAGTTGCACTTAACTGCAAAAGTCAAAGCCTAAATAGAGCAGTTTTAAGGTAAAATATTTGGTCTCAGACTCACTGTAAAACCATACCGTGCCCGTGCAGAACGCATTTAATGTAGGTTTTTAAGGGGGCGAACTCTACAGTGACTAACATCTGCTAGCAATTTTGTGTATTTCATATAGTCATTGTGCCATTCACTGAGAAGGAATCTGCTACAAACAAGGGAGTGTGGTAGGAGAGATTACAAATGAAATTCAACCGGATGGCTGAAATGCAGCCTATGACACATTTTAGAACAATTATATTTTACCTATTAAATCTATCCCCATTCTCATCTCCTCCATTGTCTTCTCTTTCTCTCTTTCTTTCTTTCTCTCTTTCTTTCTCCCTGTTTTTGTATTGTTCTCTCGTAATGATGTTGTAATGTATCACAACACACCCAACATTTATCCATGTTGACACTGTTGTGAAAGGCGCTATATAAAAATGAATTGAATTGAATCTTCTGTCTTTTTGGTAATTCTATGAGTCTTTGGAAGTGTAATTGATTTTCCTTAGCTTTCATTAACTTTTGATAATGCATATATCCATATTGACCTTTTTCCTTACATAAATATTCAGATTCCATATAGTCCAGTCCTTTCTGAATGCAAGGAAGTGCCATTTTGTTAGGAAAGAAAACTCGCAAACCTTATTCAGGGAAGCCACAATGGTGACCCTTCAATGTACCGAACACGTACTTCATTTCTAAGAAAATAATAGGTCTCTAAGGACATTCATCCCATGGATTAAATGTCAGAAATGAAATATTGCATCTTAATTTTGTTGCATTTTACATAAACCAATTGTAGGCATTTCAGTTGCTGGTTTAGAGAAGGGCAATTCTGTTCATTTAGGTGCACACCAAGCAAACAACAATCTTCACATTAATCTATGTATGCTGGAAATGGGGGATATTTTTAAATAACGAGCATTTTACTCATTATTTTTTCCATCATTAAAATGGACATACTACACAGTCACTATAATCACCAGCAGAAGCCGTGATTCAAAAGTCCTTAATTTGTCAATTAAGATTGAGGTAAAGAAAAAAAACCCAAACATTCTACATTCTGCCAGACACAATACCATTGACTTTGCTCTAATTACCTCCAATTTCCAGTGGCAAAATTGAGGACATGTAGGTTCCCCTAAAAATAGATCTGCAGATCATCTCTTGATTTAAATTCATATTTATCTCAATCTTAAGCGTACTTCTGTGCAGTTAAGCCAAATTACACTTTCTTTACTTGATTTTTGATCATTGAAAAAGGTGGAAATGCAGAACAATGGAAGTGAACAGCTTAAATTCTATTTCAAAATTCACCAGCCAAAACCAACAGGCAGCATTCTGACACATATAAATAAATGAACACATAAATATAATCAATACAAGGAGCAGGGTGTGCACGTAGGCACACTTAGAGTAACCTGGAGTATTCCTTAAGAAATGTATGAATATGTCTATTTGATCTCCTTCCAATTCAAAGCAATGAGCTCTCCAAGAAGCACAGCCAGTAATAATGTTTTTTTTCTTGTTTTCAGCGCTCAGGATTGGTCGACAAGATAGGTCACGGGTTGAAAAGTAAAAATAACTGAAGCCCCTGTCTAGCTGAGATGTCTTTTCAAATTGAGCTTGGCAGTTGTTTGCGGTAGGTTCATAACGTCAAAACAAAGGAAGAAAAAAAAAAAACGAAAAAGTCATACACCACTTGACAAGTATGGGGGTCTTTGCTGAACAGCTTACTCTGTACCCCACTGCTCATACTTTAAAATCATTATAGGAGCACAGGGTTATTTTCCGTTTCGGTTTCGTGTAACTGGATGTTCCTCTGAAAGTTGCAGACAGAGTGAGATGATCACCCTGGGAAATATATCAGATTAAAAAGCCTTTAGCAAAGTTTTACATTAAACTTCACCTGGAAGTTGAGAGATGGAATTAGCTGCAATGCCACATTAAAAAAAATATTGTTCTTGAAATATTTAACAGGTTTTGTGGTGCAGGAATTCAAAGCAGAGAAGCTTCAGACTTATGAGAAACAAGAACATCAAACCCTTTGTTCAAGATTAAAGTCACCAGGAATGGACCAAAGAATGTAAACACAAAGGGCACTAATTAAATTCCTTATTTCAGAACAAAGTCCATTTATGATTTATTTACCTATTTATAATTGATACTGAGAAGTTTTGAAACTACTCACCCTATTTTCTAGCTGTGTTGGTTTTGCTCAGTAGCTCGAGAGCTAGTTTTTCCCCATGGTGATTGGTTCTGGTGTTTCTGGTGGTTCTGGCGGTGCCTGGAGGCATTTTCCTGACGTGGAATTGAAACGCTACCCATCACATCTATGTTTTGGAGTAGCAGACCCATCCAGCTGGAACTGGCCATTGGCCATGAAGTCACCAAATCACTTAATGAATGCCGTAGCTCAGTGTTCAGCACTGTTACCTTACACCTCTATGGTTGGGGGGGGGGGGGGGGGCTGAACATTGCCTCTGCCCTATGGTGATGTTCTCCACAAGTCATGCAGGGTTCCTACAGGTTCTCTGGATTCTTCTCCAAATGTATGCAGTTAGGCTAACTGGCACAGCTAAATTGTGGGTAGAGCACGTTTGTGCATGTGTGGGCATCCTGGCCAGGGTGTTCTGCAGTTGTGGGCCGTCTGCCGCCTTGGATACGCTCCAGGATCCCTCTTGACAATGACTAAGATAAGTGGTTGTAAGATCGATGGATGAGGAACAACGTGACGCGGCTGTCCTAATCACCGTATATCACACCAGCTGAATGCTTATTAGAGATCCTGGAACAGCAGACACCATATGATGGGATTTCTTGTGGAATTTGGTCAAGCCTCCAGTTTATTTAATTATAAACACTTGTAGAATCTATGTCACTGTGCACCAAGACACACTTAAACTGATCTAGGGGCTCACAGCAGGCCAGCAACATATTTAGATACTTGGTGGTTGGTGGTGCCTGTATTTTGTAGTTACCTGTATCTCTTGTTTACTCACGAGAAAAATATACAGTGGCAAAGAAGGTGTAAAAACATCACCAGACTAAAACAGAACTGGTCTGGACAGCTGAAGAGAGCATGTTGTTGAACAACAAAAGGCAAAAGGCATAAAAAAAATCACAATAGGCAAACCTACATATGAAATAAATTTAACATAGTTCTTCTGCATGATGGATTTAAACACTTAAATTATTTTGAAAATGAGCAGTAGAGCTCACTGTGTAATAAGAAAGTTAAATGTTAATTTTAGAGAGATATCTGCAGCTCTGGACAATGGTACAACCGTTCACACCGTGAAACGCATGACATTTTGATGTGAATAATCCACAACAGTGTACGTTTCAAGACCAATTTTATTAACATGCCTTTTAATTGCCATTTGAAAATTTAGTCAGGAAATATTCATGCAAGTAAATTAAGTCACCTTTGTCTATGTAAAAATAAAATACAGTGAAAGAAACCAAGATATGTACCAGATATGTGGTCTATAATGATTTCATCTGATTTAATTCTGATGTCTCAGACAATTTCAGTCCATCTGTATTTCGCTTTCTGTACTTATTCCCAGAACACCTGTGTGTGTAAACAGATTCCAATATGCCTACTTTCGGTTGTACAGGAGCCCCTGGTTCCATTTAACGTTGAGTTGCTATGCAACAATGACAGTTTTATGATGCCATTTTCTGTTCATGAATTCTTTTTTTCCAGCATGCTTAAAACCGTCAGGACTGCTAAAAAATGGCAGGTGCTCCAATTTAAGCTTACACTTATTTATTTAAAGGCGACTGGCTATTACTAGGGTATTGTCGCAGTAGCACACAAAGAAAAGATACATTGTTTCCTTACATTATATTGTATGAGTTACAACTAATTAATGCATTCATTGTGAATAATACACATTTGGATATTTGAGTAGCCACTCCTATTCTTTTTTGTTAAAATAAATATCTTGTTACTTATGGTCTAATTACTGGAGTGGTTGCACCTTAGGCAAATATAATGAAATATTGCAGTAGCTCTTTTTATTAGTGGAATGATTTTTTAATGTAAGTAGCTCTTTCATTAAAGATGAAACACAAACTACCCAGAGGCCCCATTTCAAACACATTTTTGTCCCTAAACCTGATTAGTGAATTTAAGTGTTAATTTTATTTTTCTTTGGAGATGGATGTGCAGCTGTATTCGGTATGACAGAGTCAACCGATTTGCCCTGCGTTGCAAGAAAACTGCATAATTAATTATATTTAATGAAAGGTGCATGCAACATCTGACAGTTTCAAAAGCAGCAAATAAATTCTTACATCTCTTCAACTGTGAAAAAGGATGGGATTTTTGCAAAAATGTTTTCAAAGATGACGAAAGTGTGGCTCCTGTTTACGATGAAGGTAATTAAGGTTATTGCGATCGTAATAAAATTATCCATCTGGCCTTTTATAATAAACACTTTAAAAAAATCAAAATTTGAATTAAATCAGCTCTTATTTGCCTATTAACCATATATTAAGGACACATTCGAATTAAACTAGACTAGGGCTGCAGCTAATAGTTATTTTGGTAGTCGACTAATCGTTGCCACCCTAAAATAGACTACACGGTATTCCGTAATTGACAAGTGAAAAATATGTCAAAAATCAGCACTGAAAGGCACAAATCAGTTTATTTTTGCAGTTGCTGGAAGTTTACCTAAATGTTTCAATGACATAATTATTCATAATCTAGGGTTACTTTTACATTAATAGCAGGAAAAAAATTGTCAATACCAGAAGCCAAGTTGACACCAGTACAAACGAAGCGGGTAATGAATTTTTAATCTAATAATGCAGAAGTTGACAGCCATAACAACTCAATGTTGAAAACTCCCATACAATAAGGCTGAGGCTTGTTTGCATAGAGAAGCCTGAATTAACATGGTATCTGGTCTTTTAGAGTGATATGGAACTAAAGCCGCGTTTATAAATGCTTAATGCTCTGATTACCATGCCAAAAAAGATCTCAGTCATACAGGGATTCACAAGTGAAATGAAAAATCAAGGTTAGCAAATATCAGCACATTCTGTCATTCTTACTTAAAACCCTTAAATTTTGGTACAACAGGCCGAGAGCAACATGACAAGACAATTTTGAAATAATATGCATCAATAATTTAAAAGATGAGGGTCACAATTTTCCAGGCATGCCACACACACACACACACACACACACACACACACACACACACACACACACACACACACACACACACACACACACA
>JAODJW010000043.1:7370498-7381458 GCA_026777045.1 Hyperopisus bebe
ACCCACCACGACCCGCAGCCCACAACCGCGAGTCAGGAGCTCGGCCCGACCGCTGTGCCCTGACAGCCCGCCACGGCCGCGTAAAGGTCCACCACAGGAGCGGAGGATCTGCCGACGACTTCATTAATATTGATTGGCTTTTGTTCCTCAGCTCTGCGCGCCAATTAAAATCTTCTTGCCTCACACACCGGATGCTGCTCTCCGGTGAGCCGCGGTCGTCACGAGCACCGAGAAGAAATTCATACAACACTTCTGGGAAGGATACATACTTATTTTACCTTGCTGGAGAAATGCCGGTGCCTTTCGCAGTCACTGAAATGTACGCCAGGTGCTTTGGAAAAAGCCTGTAAACACGTTTGTGAAAATGGAGTTTCTCGAATGCAGAATCCCCTTCCAGGGAACACATTCTTATCCAATTTGCTCTGATTCTTTTCAAAAATGACTATGAAAATTGCACCTGCTGAGCTTTTAAACTATGTATTTAAGCTGCGGTGATATGTATCCCACTGTTTCAATAGACTGAACATTCCCCATTAAAACAAGAAAGCAGAACACTAGGAAGCATGCACTTCCCACCCAGTTTGGGCTGCTTCTCTTTGCTGTTACAGACCCAAATGAGTCTTGGGGTAATTTCCTCATCAGTGATCATGGTGCTGATTTGTTTTATTTCACTTGTAAGAACACTCATAAGTCAAACTCGTGCTGGGCACAAACCCATGATGCATTATGGGACATTCTGCAGCCCCATCCACACCGTCACCTGGACAGCCAGTGCTGGGAAGGATCCTCAGACACCCTGCGACCTATAGGCACGATACAGTGTGGCTTTGTTTATTGCCTGCCCTGTAACATGTGCTGTGAGTGATGGGTCTCACCTCACTCTGCCCGCCATCTGTTTGCTCTAGCCAAGTCCTTTCTCTTCCCCCGGCGTTAACAAAACTGTGATTTAAGTGACAAAATCACCTTTGTGCTTCACTTCAGGAGTCTGTGTCTGCTTGGCACCTTGAGGTTAATATATTTCCGTGCCTGTTATGCTCTGCTTATTCCACATCTACTTACCATACAGAGATTTATAGCTGATTAAAACGCTGCTTTGCCATATCAAAGATTCTTTAAGGCTTAAAATGTGCAAAGCCAGATATGCGTCATTTCAGACGTCTCCAATAGGGGATCTATTCAAAATGATCAGAAAGACGTGGGTGTTTATGAAGCGCACCTACATTTGACGGCTGCACATCAAAGCCAGGCAGCTGTTACATTTCTGGGGGCTGGGAGGGTGTCGATTCCCAGACTAGCCGGCCTTAAACCCCTGCGCCATCCAACGGCTACGCCGAGAAGGCGGGGCGGGGAGTCTGTGCCGTGGGGCCTCACGGGACCTCGTCACGTGGCAGCAGGCCGACCGCGAGCGCTTCTGTCAGCCGCTCTAATCCGCCGTTAATGAAGCATCGCGCCGGCAGCGAGGAGCAGAGGGAAAGCAACGGGAACCCAGGGAACTCTGGGATTTCAAATAAACAGCTTACGCCCTTACAGACAGCACAGAGAAAATACGGAGACGCCCGCAGTCATTATGTACAGGTGATCATGTGACTTAGAAAGAGACTATGTACACAAACAGCATCAGAAAAACAAAGGGAGAAAAACCCATTCTGTGACTGCATGAAACATGTCCCTCTATGGCTTCTGTTTAATTTCTATAAATGATTGATGTTATTTACATGTATTATTTCATTTAAAGGTGACATATGGTGACACAGATTCCAGGTGCCGGAATGGCAGGACATCCCATCATCACACGTAACCATGGTGCAGTGAGTGTCATGGTAACTCCTGGGGATCCAGAGCGGGGCTCCGGCAGGGGGGGGGGGTTTACGCTAAATTATTAGGCTCAAATGAAGGGGCCCCCTTGAAACGGAGATGAAATGCAGCGACCCTGGGGGTCGCGCGCCGCTACGTTCGGGTCCGAGCAGGAATATTTCCAGAGACCTGCATCCATCCAGAGCACGAAATCCGCACACTCAAACACCGGCGGTGAAGGGTGTAGGGCTGACCCGCGGGCCCGATAGGGGGAGAATTATGACTGAGTGGAGTGAAGTGAGTGAGCTGGCATCTCATCCAGGAAGTGCCACACTCCTCCTGTTCCGACGAGTGCTTTCCGAGGACTCAGGCAGAGACGAGTGACTCAAATGCACCATCGAGTCCATGCGGATTTCATTCTCGGGCCTCAGCTGGCAACTCTACAGATGAACCAGAAGATTCCTTCAGCCAGGTGTCGCGGCCGAGCTGCAGATGATATCGTGGTAGAGGACCTGGTCCTCCACATGCGGAAGGCGCTTATTCTGAAACACTGCTGTAAAACACATTAAGCTGACAAACTAAAACTGTTAGCTGGACCAGATAAAAGCATCAGGTAAACACCTGAATATAAACATGCATTCACCAGGCTGGGGTGTACCAGTCACCTTCAAATCAGACGTTTCATTACCCACAACAGATAGAACACGGTATCGTCCCCAAAGGATTTTATGAAGCAGGACAAGCAGGATGAAAAGGCCTTTAGAAAACAAATGCAGCTGCATCCAGCTTGTGTTTCAAAAGTGCTACACTGATCCGATACCCCACAGGTCACTGGCCACATTCACGTTGCGATTCATTTCGTCATGGAGACAGACAAGCTGCGGTCTTGTTCACGCCGTCGCTTTTGTAGACTCAGAATTAAGTTGGTACGTTTGGTGTAGACACATCATGTATCCGCAGTACAGATAAGATGTACTGATCGATCTGTTGAAGCATGGCTGGCATTTTAAGTATTTCACGTAAGTTTATTCTGTTGATAATAAAAGCAGCTGTTCTTCCGCGGTTAGCGCTGTCGTCGGCTGAGCTAGTAGCTAAAGCCTCACAGGCTCAGCATTCAGCCGAACACCTTCCGGAAAACCCTATTAGCATGCCCAACTTATTTCAGGGAGGCAGGGCGAGAGGCAGGGGGCGCTGTACCCGGGCAGCCAAGGGACGAGGATGAGAGTTTAGATTTGGGGGGGTTGTTTCCATGGGGTTTACATGACATAAAGCGTTCTCCGCTCTCCGGTGTCCCCTCAGCTGGCCTGCACTGCATCGCACTGCGGTCAGGCGCGCACTGCCGACTCTGCGCACTGTGGGAGTCTAATTAGAGAATGGCCGTCTCTGTGACGAGGTGAACTCAGAGGGCCCTTCTCAGCCTGAGGCCCTTCAGGAGGTGGTATAAGGGGGGCACGCTCCAGCCCCTGTGCTCGCTCCACAGTGAAGGATAATTACTCTGAGATAATTGAAAGAAAATTGAAAGGAAAGAAGGTGCTGAACTTCAAATGTTTTTGCGCGCATTGCTGATGAGCGGCCCCAGCCCGTTTGCTCCCGTGTCGTAAACTCCCCCCCCCTATTCCCTCCCCCAGTTTCCTTCAGGTCTCCCATCCACAGGCAGACCGCAGGGCAGACAAGCCACCCAAAAACCTCAGCTTCTTCTTTAAAAGAACTTGCACATCTCCTGTGGCCCTCTAATACGACGGCGCAGGGTTGAGGAAATCTATCGGCATGGTTGCCTCAGCTGAGCAGACCGTGAGAGTTAACTTGCAGAAGAATCGTAGACCTCTAAAAAGTCCAGATCCGTTTCCGCTCCTCATCAGAGGGAGGCAACCTCTGTTTCCAATCATGCTGGCCCATTAATTCGATGGCGCTGCTGTGTACTTAAGAAGTCATCCCTACAGGTTAGGTTATGGTTCTTGTAAAAACAGTACAATATCAGAAACATATGAAACAGTCATTTAAATCTTGCTGGCAAACTTCAGCAATACTACAGGCTTGCTCTCTGGAGTGCTTAGCTCATAAAAATAAAATAATGCTGGATTTTACTGTAATCGCCCTAACTCTGCTGTTTTGGTTTTTAGGGTAAGGCTTCATGCAATGTAGCATCCATAACTAGCATGCCAGATTTCATAAATGTTTGTTTGAAGTGACTCAGGTTAAACCCTCGCTGGCTTGCCTCTCAAAATCTGAGCCAGCAACATTTAGGTCACACATACTGGCCCTTTAAAAAATAATAATTGTCCCACATTTCATGGATCGGATCCCCCCCCCCTTTAAAAAAAATCATTACCTCGTAGAGTAAACAGCCTAGTGACCAGATGTCAGATTTGAAGTTGTATCCGTTTTCATGTATCCTCTCTGGAGACATATAATAAGGCGTGCCCACTGAAACACAGAGAGGTAAAGCAGGAGTCAGTCGATCCCTTCGCTTGCTAAAGCATTCAAAAAACACCCACTCCAGGAACTGAAATGTCAAATGTAACTACAAGACCACTTGGATATGGACTGCAGGGGAGCTATGAAATATTCACACACACACACACACACACACACACACACACACACACACAGTCCTTTCACTTTCTCACAAGGCTATTTCCAAATGGCTCTTTAAAATAACATTTTGTACTGCTGGTATTACCTAGACTTCAATACCCGTCTCCACCGTCTTAACCAAGTGACCATGACATTTTCTTTCTGCAGTAACACCGCTCCGCCACTGAAAGGCGCCGTGAGCTTTCACGACGACTTTTTCCACGTCGTGCCATCTCCACTACATAATTAATGTTTATTCTCATTTCCACAGGGAAAGAAAACATCTAAAGTAAATGGATCGTGAATATTTAAATGAGAACACTGTCCATCCACTTCCCCCTCTTACAGTCGATTTAACATCATTTATACAAGTACCTGTCAGTGTGAAAGGACTTATGAAACATTTTGGGCAAAGCTGTGATATGGACCTTTTTCCTCCTAAATTCCTCAAGTTCCCGAAACACCACTGACCCTTGCTGAGGTAAAACCAGACACCACCTTCATGCTGTTGAAAGCATGTATCGCGGCATTAAGTGTGCTTTGTGTATGCCATTACTGCAGGTTAGTGAAGCTCAAAGAGATTCCTAATGATCATTATTAGAAAAACAAACCATCTATTTTTCCTAAACTGAGACAGCAATAAACAAAGATGAAGCAACAGCACCACTTATGCGACACTGGGTCAAACGCAAAGTTATGCAAATGAATAATTTCTCCAGATAAATTAATGCGCATTATTACAATTTGTTGCATCACAAAGTCCAAATCTTTGACATCTCCAATCATAAAACACACTGTAGACTTTAAAGTAAACTCTTTTGGGAAACGTACTTTTAAATATTTCTTATTAGACTAAGACGCCTGAAAATGATAATCATAGCCTATTAAACAGCAAAGTAATCTTAGCACTTTTTCCAGCAATAGACTAGCAAACATAATGACAAAGATAATTAGTGTTCATCTGTCATTGTTTTTTGATGCTACACGCAAACGTGTATAACCTGAATTATCGCTGCCTTAATCTTAATCACCATTCCACAGCGTTTTCTTTTTTTTTCCAGGGATTCTCTTTTGTTCTTGCGTGGGGCTCGCCGCACACTCTCCCCGCCCACTTCATTTAAAGGGGAAGAATCCCCTGGCTCCCCATGCAAAGATAAGTAAGACTTTTCTATTTGTGTCTGCGGGCGGCTCAGCTACTGAGGGACGGAGTTAAAAGGGTGGGCCTCGGCTTCTGGGGCGGAGAATTGACAGGCGCGTAGCGGCGCTTCCTGGACCCCCTTCCACAGCACACCCCAGTGCTCGACTGCGGAGGTTTGTCTCATTACAGCCGGAGCTGTCAGCCCCTACCTTTCCACCCCGCAGAGGCAGGGAGAGGGAGAGGGCACGTAAGAGAGAGAGAGAGAGAGAGAGAGAGAGAGAGAGAGAGAGAGAGAGACCAGGCCTCTGTGTTCCAGGATGCATATACTCACAAGATGCAAACCTCGGCATGATTGACAATTAGCAACATTACGTACAGCCAATCACTGCAAAGCAACAAAGTAACTGTTTCAGTCTAAATTGAACATTTAACTAACAACATGCGCTTTCCTTGTACTTGTAAAGAGCTGGCTGAATGACGCTGCATTATGTTTAAAATTCTTAAATATTTTATTACTATGGTATATTACAAAACGTATGTATTAATATGTGGAGTAGTATACCAAGAGATGGCCTGTATACATTATGCATTCTTTAATAATATATTTAAGTATTCAGTGAACAAATATGTATCAAACAGTAGGTAATTTATTAAAACGCAGGCTATAAAAAGCAAGGGTATATGCAAAAATAAAGCGAAAAAATGGTCTGCATATTTCATCCATATGTAATGGGACCATTTTTGTATTTTCTCAGCAGCTATCATTTTTCCCTGCACGAGGCCACCCTTTATCAATTCGGCATCCACTAGAGACATTGTGACACAGTTTATATCTCTTTTCAATGCCACTGAGTTTATGGGATGTTTATGTAGTGCTTTAGTGGAAATAATGGTTACAAGTGTTAGAAAATAAACAAGAACCACATCTACCAAGAGATGCCAATCGAGGAGCAGAAGGAGCAGGCAAGATCTGCGAGAAAGGGCGATAATTAAGATGGAGAGATAATGAGCTACGGGCAGGGTGGACACTCACTGCTAATAATGCTGTAATTTTAGCTACATGCTAAGAGTAATAGTTTATCGTAATTTCGCCCTTCATGTAAAAAGCTAAGGATACACACAGCTTGCATTTTTGAATTTTCACTAATTGTTATAGTTGGACATATAGCTAATCTAGAAATGTAATCTATGTTCACCAGTATCACGGTACTACGAGCAAAGCCAAGCAACACACAACACTGCTGGTTGCCAGGGGGCCGTACTGACACCGAAAAAGCAGCTCAGGCTCATTATCGACAGCTGGTGACCTTCAAACAGGTGTTTGACAAGCACGAGGCAGCGGCAGTCAGCGGCCAACAAAATGAATAAAATAAAATATACGTGTAGCTATGAACAGTGAATAAAATTTCAAGAAGAACAATCAAGGCTGGGAGGGACTGTCAAAATAGTGACTACGCCATGAAATCAGAAAGGCAGCATCGTAAAAATAAATAAATAAATAAATAAATAAATACCACCCACCTCATAAAAGATACAAAACGGTGCTAGCTAGGTAGACCTTTGCTCCACTGCGGTTTGAAATGCAGAGGAAGGTCTCTGTTAACCTGGCTGCTTCGGGTATTAACAGCAGCTCATGCTTTACTACGACGTGAACAACGGATGAGGTTTCGTCAAGGTAAAAATAAAATAAAAAAATAAAAAAAAACTTGCCGCCTACCAGATTGCTATGCTTTCGGTCGTACACAGAGAAGTACACAGCCCCCTCCCATATTAAGAATAGCCTCTTGTGAGAGAGGTGCGCTGAGTGCTCAAAAGTGTAATATGAGTGTCCTGTCATACGAAATGCATTCAGTAACTGAGCGTAATAAGAATACCTTATCACAGGAGCGATGCTGACAGGTTGCACAACAAGGCGGAGGGAGCGATGACGGCGATCGCGCAGCTTCTCCCGCCCGCACGGTTCCTAAGCGAGGTGCCGCGCTTCTGCCGGCCTTTTATTCTATTATTTCTGCGCTCAAATGTCAAGCGTCACTTGCAACTGCAGTTGAGGCGTATGTGTGATCGCTACACTGCGTAACTCGGCATCTGACCGCCTCGGTCATGGAGAAGCCAGACCAGTTCTTCATGAAGTATTAAACTGATATATAATAATATATATGATATATATATAAAACCATATAGTATGATACGCCTTGCAGTGTCTAGGTGTCCCAGGCAGTCTGGGACTTCAGTAGCTCCTGGAGAACATTATGTAACACTGGCCTCACTAAATGTATGTGCAGTCCGTTCTTATGCTCCGTATCAGAACTGCAAGGCCACAAAAACACCCATATAATTAAAAAAAAAACAGAAGAGGCGCAGGAAAGGAGGGAGGAGGACGAAAATAAAAACAGATGTAGAAGAGACGGAGGACAATAATACATCTTAGCGGAACGTGATGTGGGAACAGATGTGGGAACCGTTTTTTCAGTTCGACGGGATGCGAGAACAGAACATTACGTTATGCCTGTTTTATGGGACCAGCCTTGACAGAACCGACCCTTCGTAGGGCTGCAGGAGGGGGACATTTCGGCCGTTTAGACGACCCGCAGCACACTCCCGAAGGGACTGGGCCTTCACAAACCTAGCATTTCCTTCAATGCGCTTCTGGTATCGCAAACTAGCTAAGTGCAGAGTAGTAGCTGGGAGACTATACTGGCACCAGCTGTGGGTAAAGCCTGCCGTAAAATACTCCCCTACAGCAGCAGCGAGTCCAGACTTCACATCCTGTGGAGGTCAAAGTAACAGAAAAGTCCTAACTGTCCAATGAAATAGATATGTCTAGTGGCTGGCTAAGGCTAGCCATTAGCTTCCAGAAGGTCAAGCTTTTTTTAAATAACAAACACGTGGTTCTAGGTCACAGCGGTACAGTATAATGAAACACATCCGCCTCCGGCACTGCAGCGACTCGGCCGAAGCAGGAGCGTTTTAATTAAGCTCACCTAGAGAGTGGGCGGCTGTGGTTTTAGAGCTGAAAAATCTTCCCAGTCCCAGGTCTCCCAGTTTAACTACCCCAGTGGCAGTAATGAACACGTTGGCTGGTTTTATGTCTGTGAAAAGAAGAGAGAGAAGGGTTTCATTTTCGAACTGCAGGCCTCACACAAAACTACACGTAAGCAGGAAATGGATTTCGGACAACTGTAATTGCCAATTATAAGTTTACAATGGTATGCCAATTAGAGGCGTGGGGTTCAAATGTTGGCTTGAAAGGTGTTTAAAAAGGGAGACTCTTGAATCATGCATTTTCACAAATAAGCGTGGGATTTTTTTTGACACTTCACATTTTTGCCAAATTTGAACCATTAATTGAATACCTATGTACATTCACACAAATTAACGGCAATTAACATTTGGCAATATAACAAGATATCTAAGTAGGACTGCATGTGATAAATACAGTAATAATTTTACTGATGAAAGGAATAAATTTTCTTTTATACTTTTAGTGTGATTCCTGGAGGTTAAAGCAGCACAGTGAGGGATTTGAACACAATCTGTTTGGGATGCGAACAAGTCAAAACAGGACTGTGTGGAGTCGGCACTGGGGACTTCTGACAAAATGTCACCGTGCAGCCTTGACGGGGGAATAGGAGGTGACGCATAGAGACGTAGCTTCTGGGCCTGCATTACACGCCTTGCTGAAGCCTTTTATTTCCTCACAGATGGCGAGCAGGAGGGTATGCTGGTTGACTGGGATATTATCCACAATTTTCAGTGACCACACTGGTAATTCCAAATGATCGCTATCTTTGTGGGGACACATGGGGGGGGGGGGTTTGGGGCGGAGGGGCCCAGCTGAGGTAACTGTGGAGTGCGGTCAGCTGGCCTGTCTACGGAGACAGTCTACTGCTATCGCTTGTGACTGGGGGAACATCTATTCTGATTTCCCCTGAAAACCATCAGGCAAATTACTTAATTTACTGCAGCCTTTATGAAAGGCATTTGATAGAATGTTCACACCTAAAGAGCAAAACGTATATTTATAAGTATGAATCTGGGACCTCACCTCGTGATCATTTGGGTATTCCCTAACTTCCTTCCTCCTCCTGCTTTAATATCTAACTATCCATCATGAATCTGGAACATCTGACGAGCATCCAGGAGAAACAGACTCCCAAGTGACTATGACTTTTGGGACTCCAGCAAATCGCTGCAGTGCCAATGCAAAGGCTACAAGGACGTCTTCTGGCTGAGAGGCGCATGGCGGAGATGAACGAGGCGGATTTAACTTAGCGAGCTGACAGACAAAGAGCTGGCCTTTTGGTTAAAGGGAGCGCAAAGTGACCCGTAGCGCCGCCCAGTGGCCGGACATGGAAATGTTTCCTTGTAAAGGTGCCCCTGCTTAGAGTACTAGGCTGTACCTTTATGACACAAGCTGGGGAGGCCGTTTCTGCTGTTTACCTCTACAATGGGAGGAGCACCTTTTTCACCAAACACCCTGGTCATGTGACCTCTATAATGTGATACACTACATGAGAGTGAATAATCATGTTGAACCTCTGGGTCAGTGAATTATTTACTTAATTTATTTAAAAATGAAATCACAGCTTTAGCTAAAAGACTTCACCATGTTGTGAATATTGTGAACTAAGCACATCTGGAAATCTGGAAGATTTCAGGTAAAAATAACTTAACAGATGCCTGTGTTCACGTCACGTTTGTCTGGTAACATAACCTTGTGTGGAATCCACAAAACAAATCTCATGTAAATGTCATGTAAACCCAAGTGACTGGCAGAGATGCGAGTGGAGGGAGGTGGCAGCGGGGGGGTGGGGGTGGCGGGTTGTCACACCCCTGTGCATGACGCGCCGGGAGTGCATGTGGTCCAGAGCGCTGCACAGCTGAACGAAGTATTTCCACACAGTCCTTTCCGGAATAAGCCGCCTCTGCTTCTTGAAGTGCTGTTGGGGGGGGGATGGAAATTAAAATAAACAGAGAGGATTGAAGGATCCCTACCCTAACATGAGCCATGGAAAAGAACGCAATTGGCACTCATTTCATTTGCAGCCGTCAGAAGCACAGTCATGGTGAAAGGCTGAAGTTCTCATACACAAGCAGTGAGGGACAGGAAGACGCGTCACTGACCACCTGCTCCACTATCTGTCAATAGTGAACTGAACATCTTGAAATTATAATTCCAATCTACTTTTACAATTACAATTACAATTACAAGTACCTCGCAGCGACATCCTGCCTGCTCTGCTGCCAGCGGTTTATACGGTACATTTATACCCAGGCTTAACTAACTGGAGCATATATATCAGGACTTGTGTTCATGTGACTTCCTCTGCTGCCCCCTGGAGGAGGGGTTGCCCCTCTGAGTCTGGTTAGGGTTAGAGCTTCCTCTGCTGCCCCCTGGAGGACGGGCTCCCCCTTTGGGTCTGGTTAGGGTTAGGGCTTCCTCTGCTGCCCCCT
>JAODJW010000043.1:7391168-7417764 GCA_026777045.1 Hyperopisus bebe
CACACACACAGACACACACACACAGACACACACACACAGACACACACACACAGACACACACACACAGACACACACACGACTTACAGAGATAGCTACTTGTGAGAAAAACGCACAGCTTGTTTCACTCAATGGCATTACGTCCCACCATAGAGAGAAAAGACAGGTAGAAGAGAGGGAGCACATTCGGGGAGGGGGGGGGTTGGGATTTTTTGTTTATTTTTGAACCAATTGTTCTGCATGTTTCCAGGCTGCAAAAACACCCCCAGCTCATGAGGCACAGAGAAATTAGCCAAGAAAAACGAAAAACGCTATAAAATGTTGCTGGATACATCTGTGGATACCTTTTTCTCAGTTCTCTTCTTTATCATGCACCTAAATTTCTCTGATTTTCCTATTTTTGGAGCCTAAGCGGCAAAGACTCCGCAGGCCAGTGGCATATAACAGGCACAATGTGAAATGCGGCCAGCAGGGGTTCGAGGGTGGGAAGGCGGAGAGGCAGGGGCAGGCACGACTGTAGCATGCGTGACATCACAAGCCAGCACAGCCAATGGCGTCGTACAAACAAAACTCCCCGGATCAGAAGAGCGGTTTGGCTATTGTTCTGTAAAACACTCGAGTCAGATGCCAAGTAGAGATTTAACAGCTCAAACCTTAAATAATTCATACAAACTTACTCAACACACTGCCATATTCCCTATACAGTCATTCATATATTGTTTATTAACACTACATAAAAGCACACACACAAACCCTAAATATATCCAGGTCATAGGGCCTCCCAATAATAGCTAAGTAAACATATGAAAAAGTCTGTGGTTTGCGTGTGCAGATATATCATAGGAAATGTCTCGGGTCAACATGTGCATACAGTTTAATCATAACACAGGCAGGAATGAAAAGTGCCATGTCCACCACTGTGACTCTGTGCAGACTCTGGGGAATCTGTGCCCCAAAGGGCCAAAAAAAGCCACGGTCACAAAGAGAAATATTAGTCATTCCCCCAGACCGAGATCTCTGCTGATCTGATCGGCCTCAGCCTCCTCCTCCCAGCCACCTTGTCAGGGCAGCTGTCCTGATATCTTACACTCCAGCGGCGCTGAAATCTTTGAGCTGTACCCAAAACATTTTCCATATGTGCTTGTATACCCGTTGGGGGGTGGCATGTGTGTGTGTGTGTGTGTGTATGTGTGTGTGTGTGTGTGTGTGTGTGTCTGTGTGTGTGTGTGTATGTAGGGGGCACTATTTCCTGCAAATATTTCAAATGTACCACAGGAAGTAACCTCTGCATAGGATGACATATCAAAATGGTGCAACAAACGTGCTTATTATTATCGTACATATGCCCAGTCTGTGTTGAAAGGGTACATTATCTGACTGGAACGTGATTTAGGTTTTAAAAACGAAGGACGCCAAAGCCAAACTTCAAAGGCTATATTGATACAAATACCGGTCAATGTTCAAATACACAAAAATGCCCCGTACACATTTCTTTCATGTCGGGTTTGAAAGCTCCTTTCGTTTAATGTCGTCCTTATTTATGAACGCCCTTTGAAGTTTATGGATTATTTACCTTGTTATTATTGCGAGTTTACTGAATTCATATGGAGAAAGAATCTTCCTTCCAAGAAAATCGATTGCTGGATGTTCCGGTCCGCTACGAAAATCCAGCAGAGACGGGATTTGCACATAAGAGGCGGCGTTTTATCGAACCACGTAACCACAGCGAGGGGTCCAGCTGCAAAAGTCTCAATCAATATAAGCAATTCCATATTGAGCCTCAACTTTGGTACTATGCGTTTGTTTAATTCCAAGGCTTTTTTTTTTAGATTCAAACATATTCCTTACAGCGATGTTTTTTTGTCCTTTTGTTATTTCTTTGTTGAAGAACTTCTTTCTTGTCCAAAAAAAACAAAAACAAAACAAAGAACACTAGGACATGAAATTAACCCAAATCTAATAATAAAAAAAGCAGAAGCATTTATGAAGAAAAAAAAAGCCACAACATATCAACTGTGTCATTACATCATGACGTTGCAGCAGGATAATTGGTAACAAAGAGAGGAGTCCCGTTCACAGGAGCCACAGTAAATTTGTTGCAAGATGCAGAAAACATGCTTTGAATCCACAGTTCATCTGACAGACCCCCTTCCTCCACCCGACCCATCAGGTCCAGACGACACGAGAAGAAAAATCAGCCCTTTATGGCGCCTGGGAGAGACGAGGCAGTGTGCAAAAACTCAATTAATACCTGCTAGCTGTACACCTGTGTGGAATTAGTGTACGAGGTAAGGGGGGCTTGGGTCAGGGGGAAAACCAAGACCTAGAACCACTTCCTGTGGTTGGACTGACAGGTAGCTATGTCAGAGCGGCAGGGGGAAGAGAGCAGGAGAGCAGGAGAGCAGGAGAGCAGGAGAGCGGCCACGCCAGCAGCTGTTTGGCGACTGGTGTGTCTCCCTACCTGGTGGTGATGCTCGGACTGCTGACCTTGCGGCTGAACCTCCATGGTGGCAGCAGATCAGTCCCTGTATCCCAAAGCGCTGAAACCAGAACAGCAGCGATTCATTAGGATTCACGCGATTGGATAATTCGCCGGAAACAGAATGGCGTAACAGAAAGACACAATTCCAGCGTTATGGACGTGACGTCAAACTAACATTGGCAAATAAAATGCCTCAGAGCATGGACAAGCTTAGCATCAATGAGTCAATTTGCCTGTGTTTTAATGTAACCTCTTGGGTTGAATATACACGAATCCTAAAAATTCATATACCAATTTACGTTAGAAATACACAGAATGTTATCTATATTATGGATCTGAGATTAAATGGACCATTGCAAGAAATCGGCTGCAACTTGTCATTATTCAATTAGATTTTTTTCTAATGCACTGACATATCGTGGCTATTATACACACAGCCGCACACACAGAAATAGAGCTGATTCTCATATCAGTTCCTCATCTTCCAGGAATAGGCTCCGGATCGCCACGACCTTGACCGGACGTGCGGTTTCACCACTACAGCACAAGTAACAGGGCTGCTGTTTCATGCTACCGTCGATCTCCCGACCGCGGCAGTGGCGAGGTTAGGAGGTGAACGGGACCAGCCTACAATCCACTGACAAACCAAAAAGACCATTATTTACAAAAATACTGAGGTGCTGGACACACGCTCATTTTCCCGGGCACACATACCGCAGGCTGCCATGTGCTGGGAATTTCAAATCATCTATGCTTGTGGCTGACCAGGTCTCTCGCGTTGACCGCTGTGAATTGTAACGGGGCTGTCTCGTCTTACACTACTGCAGGGCTATGAGGCTTGGGCTTTATAACGAGGAATTTATTTACCGCGTGCTGCAGAGCCCACTCTCCATTATCTATCTCAGTGGCAGATGCCACAAAAACCAGACTAATTAAAAACGGGGACAGGGACTCGGGTGACAGTTCTTAGAGGCGCCCGCATCCCAACCGTCCACCATTTTTAATAATGGGCACGACTGCTAATTAAACACACATCACCGCTGCTGCAAATATCACCATTAAAAACAGTCTGTATTTAGAAAACAGCGCATTTACTAATACTCTGGTACAGCTATTGCCTGTTGCCGTTTGTCTGAATAGGCATTTTAAGATCCTTCGGCATACTGGGAATCACTGGGAAAGCTGTGTCCATTCTAAATTAGTTTGAGTGCATTAAAAATATTTAGAAGTTAAAATTATCAACAATAAATTAAATATATAAAAGATAAGCATTTTATGCTTTAAGTTAAGCAAACTAATGGATTCCAGAAGATGTCAGGCCATCAAAACTACAGATTATTCTGGTTGCCACTAATCAAGCTTTTTAGCATTTATTTACTTTCTTCTTTCTTATATACAAATGGATGGGAGAAACATTCCATTAAAAAAGTAAAAAGACCTATATTGCTGTTGAGTCCCTATCAATGCAATTCCAGAAATAGAAAAGGGAAAACAAACATTGGCATAGCGATAACCGTATCCGTTTCTGGGAGGGTGCAGTGACATTTCGTAAGGTGAGTATAATTAAAGAGGTCAACACACCCCACGTGTGTTTACACATCATCCTCAGCTTCTCACACATGGAGTCTGACATCTCTACCTGACCCAAAGTCACGCAAAATTAGAGGGGAAAAAAACTAAATTACATAAATGAGGGGAAAACTCCCAGGCCACCATTGCCACCAGTCCTCCCCATGACCTTGTTAAGGGAGTCAATTAAGGACACCGATGGGCATTCACGCAAGTATGGCCTACAGAGGAGGAAGCTGCGGGAAAAGGCGATAAGTGGGCCGCGCTGGACGGGGCGGGGCAGGGATGGACGCTGACAGGCGCCACGTTCAGACCCGCCGCATTCCCAGATTTAGATGCCTTTCGAAAGGTATGGTCGGCGCGTGGGTGGGGGCCTGTCTGGCCCGTGAAGTCACACTCTATCTGTGGCCATTAAACCCCAAACTATTAATAGATATGGCTGGCAGCATCCCACAACAAGATTGTCAACACGTGGAGCCACATTCGCCCGATTCCCCGTCACCCGGCACACACACACACACACACACTCCCGATCCCCCATATTTTTAAGCACAGACGCCTATGGTATTCTTACCAGTTTCCTCCCCACAAAGGCAGCCTCCACCTCACCACCTCACTTACACAACAAGCTGCCGACACAAAGGACAGATTCTGCCCCCCGATTCTTGCCTAAAGCAAGACTGGTTAGAATAACAACATGCTAACAAATGGACAGCCCACAACCACGTCGTTCCTAGGTCAGGTGCCCAGGGAGACCGGATAAAGGATCCGTTTTATCCCAGCATATGGGGTGAGCCATGCATTAACTGCTCAGCTTCAACCAGAAGCATAAACCCTATAATGGTCCTGGTGCCACGAAATCTCAGTGAAGTAGGACAGTCAATAAGACACGGCGGCATTGTTAAGAAACACAGCAATAGAAGTTTTTTACAGCCTCATCATCAGTGAATGAAAAAGCTAATGATGGGAGTGAAACAGCAATACCTTTACAGTAGAGCACTGCCTATGTTAGAAATAGTGATTTCAATGCTTACAGGTTTACCTGTATAAACTGATGACCTGGAACATAATTTATTAATTTATGTATGTTTTTAAAACTCATATTTGATGTCTCTTTAATGCCAGAACTGTAATCCAGAGTCTGCAACTTGAATGAACTATGAACTGATTAAAACATTTAAAACACAACAGGATAGGAGCAACAGGCAGAACTGTAACCAATCAGCATGCTGGAAAATAATGAATGCGGAAATGGGTCGTTAAGATGCACCCTCCTATGTTCAAAACAAAAGGATTATATGATCTGGGCTTACTATTCAACTCCTCACATCTTCCTTGCGTTTGAAGCTTGAAAGGCTCGTCCTCCTTTAGGTAAGGATGTCATAAAGATACCCCTTACGGAGTATTGCCACAACCACGTTCCAACCGACTTGCTATTAAAGTGTTAAAGCCAACACTCAAGAGCAGGCAGCTGTCACTTCATTCTCCTTACTTGTTTTTTTTGAGAGCGAGAAGCTCCTCCCCCCCCCCCCATGTGGGCAGGAACTCTGAGCCCTCACAAGCTCTTTGCACACAATGGATGTCGCACCCTTTGCCAAGGCTTTTGTTGACGGCCTGTTGACCGTACAGGTGGTTTACTGACAAAAAGTCCATTCATACAACCCAGTCATTGATCGTTAAGTAAAACCATTATACAAGTCCATTATAAAGGTAGTGAAGGACTATTCATTCAATTCATCTATTTTAACAGCCTAACATGACAGACAGTTCAACTGTGGAACACATAAGAAGCAATTTCACGTATTTAAAAATAAACTTGGAAAAGTTACACTGAAAAACCCAGAATGTGTCTTATATTGATATGTAGCTACTGTAAATTCTTGGCTACTATTCTTCCCGACATTGGCCATAATTAAGTCATGCGTTTCGGTTGAATGGGAGCATCTCTGTGCCTACAGACAAGGCATCTACGGCGAGCGGGCCGTGAACGCGCCAAGGATCCTACCCACTGTCAGGCCGCCTCCGGGGCATGAAGAACGGCAGTGCCTCGGGTGAAGCGACAAAGGGGCTCGAGCAAAAAGAAACAAAAACCCTGAAACAGCATCCCTGTCAAGACTCCAAAACCAGAACTACATCCATCACAGGGGCCAAGTCACTCATGGAGTAAGAATTCCTCCTTAATTAATTCACTAATCTTCATGATATCGATCATGGTATTATTTCTGGACCCACCCCCAACACAGGAAACACAGGTAAGAAAAACAGATACTGATAAAGATAAATGATATTGATAAAGATATGCAAAACCCACTTATGAAGGTATGCTGAGCTAATAATATCGGTGTGATATAATTGTGTCTGTGTGGTGAATACTTCATCCATTAAGTCTCTGTAAAACTCACTATTTACTACTTGGCCCGTTTCGCTGCATTTTCACAACAGCAGCCCTGGGAGGAGTATGACGATTACTGAAGAACAGCTCATTAAGTGATGCGTGGCGGCTGTTTTTCAGCCCAACGAAAACAAAAAGAGAACTCCCGGTTACCATTTTGGATTCTTTGTCGGGAGGAATTCTTCCAGTTAATCTGTTGAAACCTTTAATTTTGTAACACGGCCTCTGTTCCGTCCTGTTGGTTTACACATACTAACATTCCTGGCGAAGCGTTCACACACGGCACAAGACAGAAACAGAAATCGAGAACGTTTTGATGTGCCATGGTGCCATTTGCAAGCCCACTGAACTCTGATATAGCTAAGAATAACTGTAAATGGATTATTCAGAGAGAATGGTCTCACCTCCACGCCTTGCCAAAACAGCTGGACCTGCACTGGGAATGGACTCGAATGTGTAATTGTAAGAATGCCTTGGCAGTGAGCCCTGTCCACAACCGTACATATCCTCTAGCAAAGCACCAAATCAGCTGACTTAACAAGCTACGCTTTTATGGCACGGACCACCATAAATGTTTGCCTGAGAGTATATCTTTACATTTGACTGCTAGCTAACAGTCGAGGCTTGTGTGTGTGTGTGTGTGTGTGTGTGTGTGTGTGCATGTGTGTTTTTTTTGGGTCTTCCCCAGAAAGTGCAGGACTAATACAGCCTTACCTCCCTGTCTCCTCCACCAATCCAGACCATATACCCTCACAAGTAACACTACAGCCCAAAGGTCACGTGCATGATGTGTAGAAAAGAACACAGATGAAATATAGAACTTATTACGCCAGCAGCTTTGAAATATACACTATAAATCAAGATAAAAAACTGCCGATTTTCATCTGACCTACAACATTTTGCCTCTGTGTTCTAAGAAGGCCTCTCTGTCATATATCAAGTCCAATTCCGATCAAATCTCGTAGGTCGGTAAAAATCTCAGCTGTATCAGTGTCAGACAATACCTGACTGGCCCCTTGCCCAAAATATATGTCCCTTTTCTAGCTACTGCATCTACCCCTCTGCTTCCCCCCACCAAATTTCAACAGTAAAGCTGAATCACAGGTGCAGAAACACTTCAAACCTCCTCCTGTGTAGGAATCTGCCAGCCTACCTACCAATGACAAAGGCAGATGTTAGGCTGTAGAGATTAAGGGTATGTACAAGTGACTCTCTACCTATAATTTGTGTGCAACTTAACAACGGAAATATTTAGAAGTTACCATCAGAGATACCTAGGGTAGTGGTGTTCACTTGAGCTACAGGGTAAGGATATTGAAGTAATACCTTCCACTCAGTAAGGGTAACTGCCCTCTTTTAAAAAAATAATAATTTACAATCCCACATTCAACTTCCACTCAACTTATGTGAGCAATATCGTATCTTCATTCAGTTCCCTCTTTACCATCATTTTAATTCCGAAATGCAAGAATACAAAACTAAATTGTTGGTGTCAATCCTACAATCAGTTTTCACAATTCATTGTGCATGTTCCCAAAATCAACAGACACAAGCTTGGGGGAAGAATTCATATATATGGCGGGACAGAAAGGAAAGAAGAACGTCACTATAGCCAAAAATAAAATGGATTTTTACATCTGCACCAAACTCTGCCAGAGAGTAACACAGAAACAAGCCGGGCGCTAACTAAAGCATCCCGAATTAAACAGCAGTTTAACGTCAGTCATTCAGACTGACAATTATTCCGAGGAAGCAGTGTCCAATAGCTGAGAGGCGAACTGCAGCGTCCTCAAGGTCACACGGCTGTCAGGAGAACAAATAGGATCCGTGGCTCACACGATACCGCGCACACACCTCCGCGTGACGCCATGCCAAGCTTCGCTTTAGCCATCCATTATAATGGATGAACACTAAAACACTGAGTGTTAAAAATCCCATTCCTCTAAATGGCAGGCAAAAAATAATCGTAAATACTGTGAGAACAACTAGCGGTTGAAGACAAAATAAAAATACAATTAATTAACCAAAACAATAAAATCTAGGGTTACTCGTAAGAGTAGATCGTGCATAATTAATAAGATTTAAGTTATGTTTTTTCCCACGTCATGAATATTAATAAGCCATCTTGTTTAGTTGCCTTATTCTACATATAAAACCATAAAATCCCATTTTCCCCTCCAGAGGAAGTGCACAAAAATAAAGGCAAGATGATGTGACTTCGAGCTCCTGTTCAAAGCAACGCCTGTCCTTTCATCTGCGGATTTTATAGATAGACAAACCCACAGCATCTGCCGTTCCCTGCCACCCAGCTTTGTCGTACACGGTTTACAAGCTCCACAAATGCAATAAATACGGCTTTAACCGCTCACACCCTGTCGACAGTGCGCGGTACTCCGGGACAGCACGTGCTGGGAAATATTCCCGGTTAAGCTGTCCGTGGAAGCTGGCCTCCGGCCAGGAAGCATGCCACAGCAGTGCCGTGTAGCCGCTTCCGTGACACTAGCCTGCGAGAAAAGGGGAAAATAAGAAATAAAAAGCCCTGGACCGGTCCACACGGAGACCTCCATACACATCTAAATACCCCATCGGCTTCCCGGCATTGCTTCAGACATGAGCGAAAGACTTTCATTCGCTGCCCACAACCACAATGGCAGAGGTCCCCGGGTCCGACTTGGCAGGACTTCTGAAACAACATGGTTGCTTCCTGCAGCCTCCAAAAGGCTGCTTGTTTCCCAGTTATTGTGAACACAGAGGGCCTCATACTGGCAGACCCATGGCAAGGGATTCTTGTGCCTCACCGCAGGCTTGTAGCTGGCCACGGGCCAAATGGAATAAAACTCCTATTAATGGGGCTGCATGGGGCTCACCGATGCTCCTCTACCTGACATACGGGGAGAAAACTCACAAAAATCTTTCATAATTTGCACTCCCATATTTTCCCTGAATCCTGATGGAACCTCTAAACATTCACTGAAGTGTTAACAAATAAGTGGCAGGAGAGGTGGGTTCTATTTTTATCTCGTTCTATGGCATATGCATGCTGTCGCCGCCCTCACCGACTTGTTTAGAGTAGCAAATGCATCTATAATTTCATGACAGGGAGCACGTAGGATTCTGTAGTGCACAGATATACCGAGTCACGTAAGGGATCTGTGCGATATCTATAAGAAAAAAAAATGAGCACTCTCATGCACCAAAATTGACTTATTAAACACATCATTCCATCCAAATGTCAATGATCCCACCCATTAAGTGCCATTAAATGTTAGACACATATCTAACTGTCCAATGTAAATGCAAAAGATGACTGTGTTTTACAAGCCTACTAGTAACTGACATGTATACAGTGTGCTAATGACATTACACCACATTAGTTTCTCCCCCCCAGGCAGTAATAATTCAGACAGTATAGCTGCATGAATGTAGATCAATGTACCAGCTCTCGGACTCAATGAAAAAAAATTCGCATCCCGCTGCATAAAAGATGGATGAAGGAGTCTACATTTTCCCTTTTCTCATCAAACCACTGCTTAATGCTTTGGCATCGCCATATGGCAATACTGCTGCAGGAGCGTGAATTTACGTTTGAAAGCAAACGTGTGAAACTTGTCCCAGCAGTCTATTCAAAAGATCCACTAGTTTCTCTACACAGACCTAGATACCGGAGAACCTTTAAAATCTGGCCAGTCATCAAACAAACCAGTAGTGTGTGTGGATCTCATAGCACAAAATTGGCCAGTTTTGTACATATTAAACCATATTGTATGAAAATGCACCAAATACTCTTTTTCAGTGGGTATTGCAATAGTTAAGGACATGGACTCTTTATCCTGAAGACTGTTTGTTCAAGTCCCAGGAAGATCCTATAGCAGTACCCTTAAACAAGATGCTTAAGTTGAATTGCTCCAGTAAAATGTCCTACTGTGCAACAGGTTAAAAAGCGGCATTGAATTAAAAAAGCGTCAGGTAAGAATTACATGTGAATGTAAATAAAATATTAATTACTAACGTGACTGAAGAAGAAATGGTTATCAGACATGTGGTGCTCATACTTAGCCTGCAACAGTTAACAAACCACATTTTAGATGAAGAAGGTAAATCTATGCCAGGGGTCTCCAACTCCGGTCCTGGAGAGCTACTAACCAGTAGGTTTTCTATCCTACCTGGCTTCTGATGAGCTACACTAGTTCTCAGGTAAATACCAGGAGCAGGTGCGGCTCATCAGAAGCCAGGTAGGATAGAAAACTTACTGGATAGTAGCTCTCCAGGACCGGAGTTGGAGACCCCTGATCTATGCAGTCTACAGTCAATGCCACAAAAACCATTGTGCTTCCCTTGTTGCACCTAACAACGCTTGTTCCTTAAGAATCCACTCAAATACAAGGCAAGCACTTAAGTTGATTAGCACAGCAAAAACTAAGCAAATGTATAATTCATACAGAACATATGAAAGATGTTTACAATTTAATTCTCTAGTATCATTAAATATTTATTTAGGACAACAGGTGGGTATTAAAAGAAATTTAGCTAGATGGGTGCCAGTAAAGGCATCTTTGACCAGGCGTTTAACCTGCGCAGCTTCAACAAACAATATCCATCTGACAAATGTGTCAAAGAATATTAAAAAAACTGTAAGCTGAGAGTCGCTTTAAATAAAAGGATCTGTTAAACCTAGAAAAGAAAGGAAAAAACGTAATCTAAATAATTCACTTTCATCAGCGGGCGTTTATCAGTGAACTTTTAACTATTCATCTGTAACTTTTCACTTCAGATTTATCCTGAACATCCCTCCAGATAAAGGCTACACCTCACACACTTACGGGTGGCGGCTCCCAGCTTCAACCTTGACAGGTGTCACCTGTCAGTCAAGCGATGGCTTAATGTAACATACAACCCTAAAGGGCTCTGGGATGTAAGGTTGTAAAAACAAAAGGCTTCATGTTTGAAAACCTGTTTGCACAAGTGACTTCAGACACTAAACCAAAAAAAGAGAAAGTCTCCTGCCAAAATATGGCACCTCACATTGACTTGCTGACAAGGCCACCTCTTATGTCAATTAAAAAGCTACTGGCAGGTTGTGAATAAAACAGAGCTCTGGCTTCCCTTGTGTGTTTCCCAGTGCTTCTGAAGACATGGTTTGCAAAAAAAAGTCCATATCAGACATGGGTTTCAGGAATTCCATTCTTTTTTTTCCTTCCTTCCTTCCTTCCTTTGTCTTTCTATGGGAACTTAAAGAAAGTAATCTATTCGGGTATATTCAACAAGTTTACTAGGTGAGAAGGTATCACCAGGCAAAGGCAGTTAATTATACAGGTTGGCTTCAGTGAATATGCCATGTTTTACTGCTATGATTGCCAATGGAAACAGCTGACCAAAATTATAATAAAAAAACAAATATGACAGATGCGTCTCACCTACTCAGTGTATTACGGAACCGTCTCATTCCTCAGCTAGCTGCGATGTAGCTATACTGCAGCTAACTACATCTCAGATTCATTTGCTTACAGGTTACACGTTGGTAGTTGCTGTACAACCTATAACCAGTAGGCTTGCTGAAGAAAAATATATTATAATTAAGAAAAAAAATCCCAAACATCGAGGTAAAGAGGTGTGGAAATCAAAGTTAGCAGATTAATCAGATGTCACCGGGGTTGGCGTTTTTCAGTGCCGTCGAGGCTGACAGCGGCCACAACCGTGAAATTTAAGCAAAGGCTGTTTACACTCATTTTAAATAAACAATTACTTCACTCAATCGATTTAGTTAACAGGCGTGAAACTGGGAGTCAGCTAACTACAGCAGACCGTTAGCAAGTTAGCTAAGCCCCCTACTTCACACTTAGCCAAGTCCGGCTACGAAGCAGCTGACCGTAACCACTGGCGTCTGAACAGTACTAGTTATCCATCTTAACTTACCAGTCCATGGTCTAACCCAGTGTAAGGCTTTCTGGCGAAACAGCGGGCGCTAATCTGACCTAATCACCACACCGGCGGGCAGTGCCGTGTACTCTAAGGACGTTAGCTAGCCGGCTAGCAGCTCGGGAGGATAAAGCAATGGGCGCGTGGGGGGGGGGGCGTTAAAAGTTGTAAAACTGGGAAAAGGACAAACTTCCCGGAGAAGAGC
The DNA here is from genome assembly GCA_026777045.1 of Hyperopisus bebe. Lineage (NCBI taxonomy): Eukaryota > Metazoa > Chordata > Actinopteri > Osteoglossiformes > Mormyridae > Hyperopisus > Hyperopisus bebe. The sequence continues at coordinate 7,403,730 of JAODJW010000043.1, forward strand.
GTTTCGCAGGAGTGTCACTAGGTTACCGGAGGAAAAGGCGGCCGCGGTTAGACGACGCCGCCTTGGGGCGCTAACCCTTAGCCGTGGGGTTCCTCACCAGGAAGCGCGCGGCGCTGGCACTCCCGATGCCGCGATGGCGGTCTTCGCTTTCAGCCGCTGTATCCGCACGTCGCTCGCTGCTGATTGCTACGGGCACATCGGGGCTGGAGAGTTGGGGGAAGAGAAGAGAGGGATCTAACGCAGTTGCCCTGCGGAAAAGCGGGCAGAGTGATTCAGATCTGGACGAGAGAGATTATACTTTTAGTCAGTTGGTCTCCATTCCAGCTCGGTACCGGTCACGTAAACAGCCAGTGGTTCCCGGAGAAAAGGGGCGGGACGCAGGTCATGATGGGACCCTTCCTGGCGTAGGACCATAATACTTTCTACTTAAAATTAATTCATGTGAATATTAAATGTCTCAAGTTTTCGTGATATTTGCATCCTACTTCCCATTAACAATGTGCCCTACGTGCAATCTCCCGGTGTGTGTGTGTGTGTGTGTGTTTGCGTAGATTCTGTGGCTGGCTGGCAAGACTGGCTCAGAGAAATTTCATCCGAAAGGAGAATTTGTGACTAGATATATCTGTGCACTACACGTGGTTACATCTGAGGAAGTCAACATACTGAACGTTTAAGTAAATTGTATTTTTTTTAGCATTTAATAGTGATGTTGGATAACGAAGGTGCCATTCCTTATCATTTCTTCATCCTTTTCATAATCTTGAGCCCTTCCAGAGAGGCAGTCCAGTTTGGAGCTGAGGGTTTTAACCAATTATCAGTAAACATGCAATGTTTTGAGTAAGAAAGCGTATTTCCTAACTATGCTGTTATTTGTTATTAAAGCTACAGAGGACGGCACGTGGTATTGTCCTGTATAATCCATCAAGTGTAGTGTACAAATGAAACCAGCTGTTCGGTAACATCTGCAAAATCTTAAAGATTATTATTACATCAGTTCGTAAATTAATGGCATATTATTTCACATTCCTTCTAACGTAACATGTTGATGTTTGATGTTTTTTTTTTTTGCAAATACGTGCTGTAAGGGTTTCATTTTAATTAAGGAACTCGTTCATTTGCAGTATATTATAAATATAAAAGGTCTGGTTCAAAAATAACAACAATTGTGTAATGTGTCTCCCACTCATCATGTAAGAACTTCAACAGACCTGCTGTTAACCTTATATTTGCAAATTAAAACGTGCTGCTGGTTTATCACTAGAAGTGACGAACAACAAGAAGTAAAAAGAAATGCACGAGAGGAGATATAATTTATGCTGTTAAATAGCAAAAAAAAAAAAAAGCTAAATAAATTTTATTCTGTCTTTTATATACACCCACCTTTACCTTTGAAGAGATTGGTGATGTTTGGTGACTGCTGGCTGCATTCTGGCTTTCAGACCTTGGAGTGAATAATTTTGAAGGCATATGAGAAGTTATAGGTTCATGAAAACCCACTCTTGACAAGTTGGTATATTTTTAACCTCATCTGGAATATTGCTATATCTGATTTTAAAGTCTTTTTGAGCAAGTATTTGTAATTGAAGGTAAAATGTACTTCTAATATGGTTATTATAAATTCCATATCCACTGTTATGATGGATGAAAGGCTTATATGGTGATTCAGCCACGTTTAACAAATTGTAGAATTTCCAACATATTGCATTTATCAATAATATTTTGACGCCTTTCGCCTCATAAATGTTATCAGTTGTGTTCATTCCCTTTCGATTTTTAATCGAAGAAAACACTCATTGTGAAAGATGTTTGTTTTGTGCTCCATTTATTCAGGTAAACGAACTGTTTCCAGTCTTCTTGCGCCTGTTTTAAGATCCATAGTAAAAGGCACACTTTTTATTGGAATTAGGAATATTGCTGCATCCTGGACGTGACAGACACCCACTGAGCACTTTTTAGTCAAATTTACGTTCCCCCAGAGTAAACCCCAGTTGTATGCACCATTATTTTCTGTAGATGTTGCATCATATAAACCCAGAGAGCGCTTACCCAGGCTCCTTTCCTCATGTGATGCATGCCTAGCGACAAGTATATGGGGCTGATATATGTGCTTGGCAATAGGAAAGGGAGGCGGTGACTCGGAACTGGCAGAAGGCCTATTACACGACCACCGTGAGTCTGACACCTTGTCAGAGTAATGCACTCATTGCACCTTGCCAAGTGCAAGTCAGGCTTGGAGTTCTCTGTGTTGCCACCCTCTTTTTTGGGCTCAAATCGCCAGTGTTGTCAGGCAACTGTTGCTTTGCTGACACCAATGTTTGCCATCAAAATAAGAGCAAAAAAAATAAAAAATCGACATATTGGACTGACATAAATTCCCCCCAGAAAAGCAACTTTAAGATTGTATATTCATTCTCACCCAAGTACTGTATACAGGACTGAGGTTATTTCCTGTTTGTACTCTTTTATGCATATGTTGTCTCCATTGATTACATACATTAAGCAGTTGTGTCTGAAGGTCAGTTATAGTCAAGGCCAGTGCACATTGACACATACAGTTAATTTAGACATAAAATCGCAGCATGATGAATCATTTCCTTTGATCAGACGTTGAGCATGCTTTCAACTTCCCGTTCCGTCTCGCTCCTTTTTCTCTGTCCACCTTCCCCTCTCCATAGCTTTTTCTGTAGGTTGAGGCCAGAGAATGTGGGTCACGCTGCTTCCTGTTAATATGACTCACGCTCACCCCCCCCCTCCCCCTCCCTTTAAAGCTTTCCCCATGATTACTTTTTTGGCTACACCTCTCAGCCTTTTCACTTTGCTAAGTTGCTATTAGAAATTTCAAGGGAGCCTCTGAGAACTGCGTTGGATTACAGCTTCACACACATTTTGAATAATAACAGGTCAGCTTGTTCAGTTGTATAGTTAAAACTTTATTCCCCTTTCCACAAATTGTGTTTAATTCATCTGATTGCAAATTCCTTATGTGCTAATAGAGACATCCCTGTTGTTTTGATGTGGGGGTGTTTCAGTGAGTAGCTTTGTCACCTCGTATCTCCTGGGCTGTGGGTTTGAATCTGCTCCCAGCTCTGCGCCTGTGTCTTTCTGACTGTGTCCCACGGATACCTCTGGGTTTCCTTTCTGCACCCCGATTGCCTCCCACGACTACATGCCGTGGTGAGGGAGTGCGAGGAAGGCCTCCACCGACCTAATATGCCAGAAGTTTCTTTTACAGACAAATTTAGAATTCAGTGGTACATAATATTCCTAACCCTTTCACACCTAAACTCCCAGCCTTGCTACTCATAACGTTAAAGACTTAATGGCCAGTCTATTGTATATTCTGAGTAGACGAAATCAGCACCAGGGGCATTGACGGAAATGAAATCTGGCAAACTCTGGGCAGTACAGGCAGACCAGAAGCAGAATGATCCATATAACTTTCAACCCCTTATCCAGTACAGACACACTTGGAGCCTGTCCCAGGGAGGACGGGGAACAGGGCCGAAAATACCCTAGATGGGATGCAAGTCCATTGTGGTGCACACAGGCACACTACAGGCGATTTAGACACCTAGCTGCAGGCTTTTGGACTATGGAAGGACACCAGAGTACTCAGGGAAAGCCCATAACCAGGGGTAGGATTTGAACATCAAACCCTAGACCTGTGAGGCTACAACACTAGCCACGTAGAGACAGTACCACCCCCAAATGCCTAGACGTCCACAGACGGGCATCATTCCTTCCCATGTTAGCTGGGGGATTGTCCTGCATTTAAGCGGCATTGGGTTGTCCACAGAATGTGTCGTTATTGTTGGATCCTATAAAGTCGGCGATTCTGGTATGTCTATGTCGGGGCTATGCAGTTCAGGGTCCGAGCCCTGCCGATTTTCCAGCCTTCCTTCATCTGTGAGCCAGGTGTGACGCCTCTGGCCAATCAGAATCAGTAATGAGTAAACTAACTACCTGGGAGAACTGAAAACAAGGCCTGGATTTGGAATCGAGGGCCAGAGGTGAATAGCCCTGGTCTATGTCTTAGGAGATCAGAGTGTTGGCGATATTAGAATACTTTTTCTTTTCTGAGTGTCACCAAAGAGGTAACTACTGGTCACTCTGATAAAGGCAGGCATTACTTAGGTTATGTAAAAACCTGGCGGATCTTTAGAAGTAGGTTACGTCATTCATGCTCATAGGTTATCAACATTTTAAGACTATTGTGCATCCTGTATTCAGTTAAGTAACAACTTGGTGCAGTGAGTTCATACATAACACCATTCCTCATTACATTTTCAACTGTACACAATCTTCAGCCAGGACAGTACACTATTCTTCCAATAAGGAATCAGGTGACTATCAAAGCAAAATGACTTCATTAAAAAATCAAATGCAATCATCAGCGAAACGTTCGGGCCCTAATGACACCGCAATGTAACAGCATCAAGAAAGCAATTCCAGATAGCTGTTTATTATTGTCGACAACAAAAACGGATGCATCAAACAGAAAATATCTCCCGTACATATTAGGAAATGTCAACAAAGTGGAAAAGTGCATGCAAAATTTGATTCTTCCTTATCTTTTTACTTCTGTTTTTTTTTTGGCACAGGCAGGCGGCAAAGCCTGTCCGTCTCTGAGGTCGACCCCCGTATCATGGCAGCTCTGCTCTTCTGGCTTTCATGGTAATCACATGATGCTCAGAATCAAATTTGTAACAAAAAAATAACCATCAAGCTGATGCTGTAGTACATGTGCCTTTGTACAAGTGTTTTGCAACAGGGTATTATTACTGAACGTTATTTTATTGTCTGTTTCCTTTATTTCATGCAGTTGCCCCTCCTACTTGCTGCCAGGTTGCTCTGATATATATTTATGAATATGTACAAGTTTTTTTTAATGGCGAAAACTTCATTCCAGTACAAATCTTGTCTGACAATGACAGCTTAAAAAAAAATACAGTGGTTTCTCCTCAGGTGATGGGCTCAGACATTCAGGAAATATTTTTAAGGTCGATTTTTACATTTTTTTTTGTTAGACTGTTATTTTTTTTGTAATTTTGTAAAAATTTTATCCTAATTGTCTTTGTCTTCAACGGTGAGGAATTCCGATCAAAGTTTTCCTTCTTTTAATACTTTAGGGAATTTTCAAACGTCGGGAGGAGTGGCTGAAACACCCCAAGATTTGTTCTCCCTGTAAGAAATCATAGAGTAACAATGTATTAAACTACAGAGCAACCTGGCTTTATGGGGTCTGCATTTTGTTTTACTTCAATTCTTCAGTAAATTAATATATGCTTCTCAGCAATCACTTTGTTTCATGTAATATAAGTAGCTATATTCATGCATTAAACATCTACATTTTGGTACTGATCACAGAGGTATAATTGTGTATCTAAGGGGTATTACTTCAAAATGATGAACACCATGAAAATTTAAAAGAATAGAAACTGTAAAAAGTTTTCATTTTATCAGTGAACATTTAATCATGACACTAAAAATAGACAGTGTAAACAGTGCCATTCATTCTTATATAATACTCAACACATTCAAATTGTAAATATAGTAAAATAAAAGTCATTTAAAGCAAAGTATTTTTATTCACACAAATTTAATAAGATATATAACAACCGTTTGGTCCATAAATATCTAAGGGGAAATAATATCTATACACCATCTTTATCAAGAAACAAGGAAACATGGACAATCTTGTTAGAACAGTTACTATACTATAAACACAAAAAATCAATAGATCAGATTTCTTGGACTACTCAATTATATCTGAGAGAGTACACAAGTGCCTATGATATTATCATCCCATCTGAACAGCAGGTACCATTGAAAGATCTTCAGAAATAAGATAACAGTACAAAATTAACGAGCCATTAAAAGGATGTAAATTAGTTAACAAACGACACATATCCTGAATCTCACAAACTCTTCCAAGTTATAGAATAAGGCACATAGCAGAACTGAGTTAGGCATCTACTTTATAAGAGTAGATCAATTGTACCATTTTGTTCTACAAAAGAACAAATTTTGACACACTTACAATGAAATGTACTTAACCTCAGTAAGGACCAGAAGGAAAAAGTTTTTGGTCTGTTCAGTGGTAAGTGTCCATAAAGAAATAAACGTAACGTTAAAAAAAGATTGGGTATGGATAACGTTTTAATTAACTGCCTCATGTTCCACTTGTTTAAGGTTTTTACACTTCTAGCATTATATGTTCTCAGCTTTTCTGTCTGTCTTGGTTGTTTCAATTGAATTTGAGCACCCTGGACAATTCAGCAATGTCACGTCAGATGGGCATCATATTGCTACTTCAGCTCCAATCTGTATTTGTTTGCATCTTCTAAGCCCTGCTCCCGGCTCCACCCACCATCAAGATGTCTTCCTGTACTTGCTTAAAGAACATCTGTCAAATGCCACATCTGGACAAATGCCACAGGAGTGGGCTTTCCCAAAAGAGATCTGCTGTCATCTATTCCACTGTAAGACCACTGATTCTTCAAATTGTTTTTTTATCACATCATTTTAATTTGAATGAATGCTGATGTGCGGGTCATTTAAACATGTACCACAGTATATATCTTGATTATCTCACAGGTAAGCTGTAAGCTGAAAAAAAATATAGTTTTACTTTACCAGCAGGATTTTGAATTATAGTTTTTTAATCTAAATCATAATTAATAATTTATTTATGTTTGTGTGCATTAGTTTTTACTTATTTATTTATAATCTGTGTGATGGCAGGTTATTTTAAGTTCATACACTACACATTAGGTAGAATGGTAATTTGCTTATTACCCAGTTGGCACTCTTGATTTGGATATAGTGCATATATAAAGAATTGGGCTGATAGGCGGGCATATTCCAAATATACACAAAATAAATTTAATTTATGAGTTGAAGAATAAGCTCTGATATTATTTAACAGTGTTGCCTTTATACTAAATGAAATAGGATGTTTTGGATGCATTACCATGATTTTCAACATAACGTTGAAATGTTTACGATTTATTTCTCAAAAGCCATGATTTTATTCCACACAGTTATCATCGATATTAATCCACCCGATACTTAAACACCAGTTACTGAATATCTAGCTACAAAATAAACCCCCAAGCAATTCCTACACACAAAAATTTTGTTTTTTTTTTTTTGTTAGTTTATTTGATTCTTTGCTCTTCCAAGATTTGTCTCTCTCCGGTCATTAAAAATATCTTGCAACGTCTTGTTAAGAAAAAAAAAAATAAGAGAAAAAAATGTTAGAAAAGGTTTGTTAAGGTAGTTTGGGAAGGACTCCCAGATTCGTGGCTGTCCAGATTAGAGGTCACTGATGTCACTACAGTGATAGAGGGATTGGTCAGGTCTGTTAGTGTGGTCGCAGTGCTGGGTGGGGTGAGCGTGCCGCTGTCGGATGAGGGCGGAGGTAGGGACGTGCCTTCGGCCTTATCAACACCCCCATTCTCCTGTCGCAATACGTTCCTTCTGAATTTGGCTCTGGCATTTTGGAACCAAACCTGCAAACCAATCCCAACGTCTTTACTTCCAAAACTCCGATTATGCCTGTTTATTATTATTATTTATTTATTTTTTAAAATGCATGTTATTCTGTATTTAATTAACACCAAAGATTTGCTGAGCAAAGTACAATTACTTTTTTTTTTTTTTTTTTTTTTGGAAAAAAGAGGGGACGACAATAACGTTTAGGGTACATTTAAGCTGAGGTGCTGGTTTTTGTTTAGTTTAACATTAGGAATTAAGGACCAACCCATAATGTTGGCCAAAATGGAGGCAGAATGTTGCATCCACCAGTATGTGGATACTAATATCCACATAGTATATAATATATAATATACTAATATTATAGATTTTAAATAATATGACAACTTTTGTGCACATGTAAATTACTGTGTATTTCCCCTCTGACATTCTTAAATATTCCACAGGAATTAATGATCTTTAAGACAAACAATTTATATGTATTTACTTTCTAGAATCCATGAAGATACTCTATGACCAAAAAAGTGGATGAAACATACCAATCCTATCCACTTGAAACTTCATCTACTCTGCCTCAGAACTAACACTAAAGCATGAAAAATGGCTCCAAATGCAAAATAATAAAAAAGAAAACCACACACAAAAAAGGATGGAGAAAGTGAAACACAATTATTACCTAAGCAGAAAGTTCTAGAACACACAGATTGAGTTCCTAATCTGTTAGGGTGAAAAGAAAGGCAAGGGATGCTTACCTGTAGGACCCTTTTCGTGAGCCCGGTTTTTTGGGCAAGCTGTTTCAGGTCTTTTGCGTCCGGATTGTGGTTGATGGCGAAGTAGGACTTCATGGTGCGGAGCTGATTGTGTTTGAATGACGTACGCATGCGCTTGGTCTTCTGGGATGGCGGGTAAGACTGCTGGTCACGGCCCAGGTGGTCGGCGTCGTTCTCATTACAGCCTGTGTGCAGAGGGAGGCTTTGTTCTCGGTCATCTGACCAAACTAAGTAACAGATTCATACTTGCGTTCAGTAATGTATCCAAGCAATAAGTACAAGTTACAATGTCTCATTTCCTTTATAACCTTGCTAATCAGAAAATGATGAGCAACCCTGAAGGAGGTTATAGGGTGACTGAAATATACTAATTTTTAAGATTTTTTATTTGCCTAACATGCATATTTTGAGAGTCACAAAATCGTTAATTCTAAATTACTGTAAATATCAATTCTGTTGCAATTTACTTTTTAAATTTGCATCTTTTGGGTCTGATGTTTCTGTCCTGGATGTGGATAGTATGGGTTGGAAAACAGACAGACAGACAGATAAGACAGACAGACAGATAGATAAGACAGACAAGACAGACAGACAGAAAGAGATTCTGTTCTATTCCATTCAGTTTCTATGTCATGCAGATTAAACACTTTATACATAAAAAGACATAAGGAAGACCATCTGCACTTGGGCATTTGTATATGATACTGGGCAAAACAGCATTGAGCAATTTGGTGGAAAGTTCCTCAAAACCATTTAAATAAAAAATCTGAACCATGAGACACGTGTACTGCCTGAATGTGCCCCCCACCCCCCCCCCCCCCCCCCCCCGCCGAGTCTGCGGTTTGTCCATGTTGGGGCGACAGTGTTCAAATATTCCCACTTGATTATTAAAATTCTGACTTTGTTCACGTGACAAAATGCACGTACATCGATGGGTTGACTATACTTAGTTTACATGACTAAGCGGGAGAGGAAACCGTAAGCAGCAGCCTTGGAAAACGTGCATCTCAGCGGGTCTCTAAAAACAGGCACGAAAAACAACTAAGCACAACTGACCTGGTAGGAAATAGTAACACCGTGCTTTCAAACAAGTTTTCATAGTGATCATAAATTATTTATCAGTTGTGGTATTAATATTCATATTAATATCTATTACAGAACTGTTACAATATGCTACGACTCATAGGTAAATTTAAATATATTAATATCATACCGTTAGTAACGCGAATAGTTTAAATGTGGTGAAATTCCGAATGGGGTTTAAATGCTCACTATATGCAAATACTATCAATACACTTTTTAAATTATTAATGCTTCTATTGGGATCCTTTTTAGAAGGGGAAGTTCGTTAGTAACTACGTGAAACCCAGATATTTTTATTTTTAGTAATGGCCGCAGAATCCCTAGACCTATAAAGCCTGAAAATGACTAGAAAGCGACGCGGCGGACGCTGCGCAAACAGCGGCCAGAGCCGTGGCTCTAAGGCAGGAAGCCGCATTCCCAGGAACGGGCGCACCACCGTAACTCCCCCGCTCAATTTACAGTTCTTTCGATTTTATTACTTTTTAACATTTCAAACACGTCCACCAGGGGTCTCTACAACATCGACAAACGCCTCCTGACTTCGCTCATCAAAAAAAAATTTAATGCGAGCCTATTTCGTTTGTTAAAATCTAAACAGAAGCAAAGCTAATTGCATTTTAATTGCGGGCGTCTTACTATATAAGTTATAAGAATTTTATTATACATAAATGAAACGTATCAATATAATCGAAACTAAGATATATTAATTCTATTGGCAGGCCTAAATTAGCATTAATTAATCGCTTTCTCGTTATACAGTCTGTACACTACTATCAGTCTGTTATAATATCGCAATTGTAATGCATAAATTTGTTGTTAATGTGTGTATAAAAGGCAGGTATAAACGGGAGTGACGTATACGGATAATTAATGATTATTAAACGTGTGATTTAAGACATGATTCGATTTTAAATACTCCCGTGCGATTTTGCCGCGCTCGGTTCCCTTCGCCTATTCATGTGCACAGCGCTGACCTTCTGACGGTGATTAAAAGCTGGTAGGCGGCCAGGGATTCGCGACGTCACTTCCAATTAACATAGAACAATTAACACGCAGATTACCCTGACTCGACTCCAGTCAAGAAAGACAGCGTAAAGTTTAGCGGCCGAAGGTACAGCTAACGCAGATTTTTCGTTTGCTTCATTTTTGTACACTTACAACGCACATTTGTAATAGACCTACTTTCTTATTACAAATGAAAGGGACTACAGATTAAATAAATAACACGGAAAATAGGATCATGCCTAAGTCGTAGCAATTACACATATTTTTCATCTTGAGAAACGTAGAGCCTATTAAATCCAAGAAGGACAACAAAGAAGTAGATAGTGTAAACATGTATAAAGTTATAAATTACGCTTCATAAATTAATGAAAAAATAACATGAACAACTTAATAGGCCTACATATATATTAGCTACTGTAAGTATAGTTTTCGACAGACTAAATTCAGCTACAGCTTTTAAAAATGAAGAAGATATTACTAAAATACGTTTTTGTCTTTATTTTACGAAAATATGCTAGCCTAGATGTCGACATTTTCTTGAAGCGTAATAGGCATATTGGTTTAGAACGAAATAAAGCACCTATAATTAAATTACATGAAATATACCAAAATAAGCCTATATATATTTACCGCGGTCAGCATCAAAATGCAGGGCCTAACTTTCCATTTGACTAGTTCCATTACAAGTGTAATATACTACACGTAATATTGCGTATTGCATTTATAGCGCTGCTCACCTGCATTGTACGTCGCAATGTCTACACTCATGGCCGGACTCTTCCGTTTCCGCGGTCTTCCTTTCTGGACAGTGCTCGTACCGTTAAAGTACGGCAACGCCAATCCGCCTCCTTTAACCGCTAGCTCGGTGTAGTTTAACTGAGGGTGGTACTCTCCCTGCAGAATGGTTTCGAAGTGGACCCTGCAGTACACCAGGTTGTCTTTCATGCCGAAGTGGTCGCCGGTCGTCAGGGTCTTGCTGCAGGTGGTGCAAGTGAAGCAGCTCAAGTGGTACACCGAGTCCCTGGCGCGCATCACCATCTCCGAGGCCGAGATGCCAAGGTGGCAGCGGGCACAGCGCTGCACGGAGAACCTTCTAAAACAGCGAAAGTCATTTCGTTAATCATTCAAATTTAGACGAACGTCTAGTGTGTGAAATATTTAGTTAAAATAACTGTGAAGAACGGCACACTTTCTCAAGACCGCCGTCATTTTAAAATACTGAGAATGATTTATTGATAGGAATATAGGCCTAAAATGTTACACCCAGTTCATTGTTACAGGAATTGCATTACGGGGAACTTTAAACAGAAAAGAAAATTAAGTAAAGTAAATGCAATACAAATTAAAACACAAATTATAATATGCATTCGACACTGGAATGTCCCTGAATACGTTTATAATAATATGAATACATAGGTATACGAATATGAATACAAGGAATTTCTAAGGAAACTACTTCTAAGTGGAAACCAAATTTTCAGTGTAAAACATGACAGTTTTTCTTCATACAATTGTTTTTTCTAAGTCTTACCAATTTACTAATTGCCACATTTAGGCTACTAAATTAGCATTAGCTTTTTATGTCTGTGAGACAGCGCGACTGCGTAAAAAATCGATTTACGCTTCTTTATCTGTATCCTGCAGATATAAAATATTAAGACAGTTTAACCTCATTTCTTAACGGCGATTCTGACACGTTAAAACTGTTAGAAGGTTACATATAGTAATACAAGAAGTAGCCAACACTAAGTACTTTAGACTGAAACGGGGCAAAAGTGTTTTCTGTGTTAAGACATTTGCATGCACAGTTAGTATAAGATTAGTGCCGATAAGCGATTCGGCTGCACTATACATACCGCCATCTCTCACCTGTAATAATCTTCTTTGCAGTAAATGCTACCATCCTTTGCGAAGCACGTGAGCTCCGATTCCAGGGCGAGCTTGCATTCGCAGCACTTTAGACATCGCAGATGCCACTGTTTATCGACGGCCAGCAAATAATACCTATCGGAGATTTTACCGCCACATCCGGCGCACAGCGCGGGCTTCTCCGGCCTCATTGTGGGCAGAGTCTGTAAAACAGGAGTGGCAGGAAAATTACACGCGTGGTCAACATTAAAATTATCAATTCAATTCACTTCGCAGGCAAATACGTTAAAGCTTGTAATTTTAATTTGCACGTTTAGGAGTCTTCAGTGTTCGGCACTAGCCTAAGAAGGCTACTGTAAATTAAGCTTATATATGAAGCTCTTATTATTATTATTATTATTATTATTATTAAATATATCAGGAAATACGAGGACATTAGTATTATGTCATATTACTGTACGTTTTTCGATTATTTAAGTACAAAAAAATGAATTATACTGTTATTTGTCTAAACTAGCAATTAATTTATGTATCATTCAATTAAATCCACCATCGAGAAATTAAATTAAGAATTGAACTTCTATAATAAAAAATGATTATAAGTTAAATTGCTATCAATAACCCATTATCTTACTTTAGGAATAAAAACATTAATGTTTGTTAATCAAAACAGAAATAGGTTTACGAAACACTTAATTGTGGTTATCACTTAACCTACGTACGACAAACGCAGTTTTCAGAAAAAAATGTATGTGTATTTCGTATTTTTAAAAAGTCTTGGTAGCAGTCACCAAAAGTTTTAATTTTGTCAAGTAATCGCTATTTTTATTAGTTGAAGCAGACCCCATTTAACTCGTAAACCCATTTCAATTTTATTTACTATGGTAGGAAATAATACGAGCAAACAGTAGGCAGTTAGTTATATTTTACTGAATAGATATATTGAATACATTTTATTGATTCTTTCATATTTACATGTCACCTGACTTGTGTGTTAGTGTGTGACGGCGTAGGCCATTTTATCGTCGGTGTACCGCTGTTTGGGGAAATAACGAAGCAAATACGTTGTACCACAGGTTTGATTTACATGAACAAATTAAATCCGTAGACTAAACATCGTATATAGTTGCAAAAAGCGGTAACATACTATTTTACCTAATGCAATGTTTTTAGTAAGGTAGCCTAATTATCCTACCGTTTCCCTTCCGTTGATATGGACGCCTTTGACCAGACGAGACTCTGTTTTGGATCGCCTTTCCATCTCCTCCATGATCCCTTGAATATGATCCCCGGAGATCCCGTGGAAAAGCATAGCTGGTGGAGGTTCCGTGCAAGCGTTTTAATTTGTCTTGCTCCACCCGGAGTCTAGATCATCCAAGCAGTGTCTGGATCGTCTGGAGCAAAAAAAAATTCGCCGAAATTCAAAGCGTCACTTCTGTACCACTGCGCCAATCTCGGGGAAGGAATACAGGATATAGGAGCGAGCAAAAAGTGCAGGAATGGTTCTCCAACCGCGTTAATGCCGTCCAAAGAGTGTAGTCCCGATGATAACAGAACTAAAGTTAGAGCCGGGGGGCTCGTTATAAAACAAAAATTAATATTACGCGTTTAGACGGTCCAAGACTTCCTGAAAGATTCCATGTGCTTGAAGCTCAGGTTGGGACTGTCTGAATTTGTGTGCCTTGTCTTATTTGTTAGGAGTCCCGAAGCCTGCCCAGTCTGGATAATTTGGTAGGAGGAGTTCTCCCTCTTTCAATTGCCACTGATTTCTAGTCACCAACAAAGACCTGTCATTCTTTACCCCCCTTCCC
>JAODJW010000043.1:7417864-7431934 GCA_026777045.1 Hyperopisus bebe
CCCCCCCCCCGCCCCCCCCCCCCCACACAATGGAAGACACAACCAACCCATATTACATTATTGCCATAACTTAAATTCCCCACTATAGCTTAACGTTTTAAGACTGAAAGGAAATATTTGTTTTAATATAAATTAAATTAAATCCATTTCAGCACTCAAATCAGCAAAACTACCCTTTCTGTATGAACACGGAGAGTTTTACAATAACCAGTTATTAAGAATACTACTGTAGATGCCACTAAATACAAAACCGTTGACATTAAATATCGGATGCATAATTTGGGCTGTAAAAAATAAGGACAAACAGTAACAGAATACTAAAATACTCAATAACACTATATATTAATCATTTAAACTTATGCAATAATTATTTCAAGGCCTGATAGCTGATTTATATATTTAACAAACATGGCGCTGTAATATATTCGTTAAGGTCACAATATTTGTTTAATTTATACTGAATTCATTACTGAAGTGCTACGTGGTTATTCACAGTCATTAAAACAATCGGCGTTAATAGCAGTTACAAGTTCTATGTATTCGTGCTAATACTTCGCCTTTTTCTGTTTTTGTAGTGAAACAATTTCAAGAACATTATTTATTTGTTTATGTTAAACGTTAAATAAATGTTAATGCTAGTCATAAATTTAGGCACTCGTTGTTAGTGTATTTAGAACACAGACCACTTGTAAATTACACGTGTAGCTTAAGTTAATAATCGTAAACTCGCTCGTTTTTCAGCAATAATGTTGTTGTAATTTTTACAACATATGTGGTATTACCGAGTATTTATTATAATACCGAATGTTCAAACAAAAATTGAAATGTCTTCAAAATCGTGTTTGTTGCCGGTTGGTTTAATTGAAACTTAATATTACCATGACAGTTTTTTTATTATTTGATTAATATATTCCTCAGGATAAGAACAACATAATCGGTGATTATATGTAGTGAAAGTAAATGCGACCTTAATTTTTTTGGTGATAGTAAACATGTTTGTTCTTTTATTTTAATCGTTATGAAAATTAGCGATTATTCGGGTCATCGTGGACCTCGTTGTGTTATACAAGAAATTGGTCCTATCCAATTAAACTTACAATTACAGATGTCCATTTGTATTCGTTTAAATTATTAAAAACACACGCACACACATTGTAGGACAAAGATTTCACCTAACCAATTTGTTAATTTCGTGATTTATTTCAATAAACAAATATAGAAATATCTGATAGAGAATATTTGACAAGGAATCTTTAATTGGCGTAATTATGCCCCCAAGTTTAATAATCTCCATGGAGTTCTCCTACCGCCAAGCCTTAGACTGACCTATTAGTCCACAATGACTGTATAGTATGTGTCGAATTAAGTCAATCTTATAGTACATTTCGATTTGTCTCTTTCCCTGTTAGCTTCTTTAGCCGTCTGCTAAGTGATGAAGACGACACCGGCAATTCATTTTAATGGGCACGCCCTCCAACACATACGCGCTCTCTCTCTCTCTCTCTCACACACACACACACACACACTTTTTTATTACGTTGCTTGCTGAGCTGAAGTTTTTTTTTTGTCAAGGAGAATATTACTGAGACATATTGGTTACATTTAAAAACATTTTGATAATATAAAATGTTGGATGTCAAATGCAAAGCCTGCAGTTACAGGCATTTGGCCAATTAAAGCAATTATTTGCATTCACGTCAAACTCATTGCTAAATTTGTTTCTGAAGGGCCGTGGTAAGGCTGCGTAGACAGAGCGCAGAAAAAGTGGCATTTGAAAACGGTGTTTTCCGAAACGCCGTTACCTTTTTGCATTGTTGCCAAGAAGGGAGAGCAAAGTGGCACGCGACTAAAATGCTCTTAGAAGATCTCTGTCAAAATAAATATACAACTTTATATAGAAATTAAACGCGTGTATTTGTTGAATCCTTGCTTTGTCTTCAGTTTGGCTTTTACAATATAATGCGCAAATCTGATGTAACACTCCGTAACTATAGAAAATGCTGCGGAGAGGGAGAAATGAATAAAATACTACATTCTGTAGATGCTGGCGCAGTGCTGTAATAAATGCACCGTATGTTGCGGTTCTTAAATAATAATAATAATGTTATGCTCTATAATAGTGTAATAATAAAAAACACAAATGCAATTAACTGCCAAAACAGTGAATACCCCGAATATACATTTTCTACACGTGCTTCAATATTGTATTATCTGACAGGCATGTAAAAATCTCACATGCCAGACGAACCGACGTGTTTCAAATCTAAAATTCTTTTTTTTTTTTACTCGTTTCTATTGCAGTTATATCTATAGCGTTATAAGATTAATAAACAAATATAGGCAACATACATGCTCTAAGAATATATCCAGCACTGAGACCGAAAGGCTTCGCACTTACCTTGAGTTTCCTGATATGATTTCTGCTGATGTGCGAATGCAGTGGCTATATGACGGAGACCGGATGGCAGAGATTCATCTGTCAGTAGATGGGGGTTGTTCCATATTTCTTGTCGAGCCAGAGTTAATTAAAATAAACCAGATGCTAGGTGGACAAACACCTTCTTTTGTTATTCCAGGAACCCCACCACTGATGAGCCGGCATCGAATCAGGCAACCAAGAGATTTTTCTAACTACTGTGTATATTCATTCACACAGGACTCAGATAAAATTATGTTTGTTTTACCATCTAAACAACGAAGGCGATTTTAACCTAAATTAATTCAGGTCATGTCTGTTTATTGGGAAACACACAGTAGACTACACGCCAGTTTTACAATGTTCCAAAAATTCGAAAAGTATTGCATTGCCGGTGTGGAAGAGCAGCACGAAAGAGGCGCTCTCCTTTCAAAGCGTTTCTTCAAAAGGTTAATTTTGAGTTAATAATATGTGATTTTTTAATTGCACATTTAATAAAAATCTGTAGTGTTTCCTATACAGTGTGCATGGTGATTGAGAAACATGAACACATCCGTATTTTTAAGCCAGTCTTCAGATTTCGCGCTTTTCCTCGTTTGATACAGGGGACGAAGTGCATAAAGCGACTTCTAACACAGAAAGTGGATTAGTTTTATTTATTTATTCTCAAAGACTAAAAAAAAACTCGCAGTAATTTCACTTCAGGAGATTCTATTTTCAGCTTCTCATACGTTTCAATTTAACATTTCTTAAATAAAAAAAAATATTGGAAAATGTAGAGCTTGTATATAAGCAGTTAGAGAGTAATTTTATAGGCGGGTTCTGAATTGTTTGTTTAGGTGATTTTCACATAGTACCATCAAAAATGTGAGGCAACATATAATCTGGTAGAAGGATAAGCGTTTCAGGCGGTGAAAACGTTAACCTAGCGCCAGTGAACGACGTTTCCCAAACAACAGGCCTGTCAAATTACGAATTTATTTAAATGTTGAATCACATTTCCAATTGAGAGTGAATTAAGATTAACAATAACATATAAACACCGAGTGTAGTTGGAAGCCATGTAGCCTACAGAAACTCTCTGGTTTAGAATTAACAAAAAAGGGTTCTTTTACCGACCCTCACCTTCGTCATTGAGAGCAAAAACGAAATACTGATGCAGAGTTTCTATGGCAACAGAATAAATTGAAAAGAAACGAACTTGTGTATGATCTGATTGCAACTTTTCATAATGGTAGGCACCAGTCGCTAGATTATTAAAACATAGGTTTGCGTTATTTTTAAAAAACGGCTTCAAGAAGCACTATTAATCACCTCGGTACTTAAATCTAATACAAGAATATAAATAGGTATTATATGAGTATGCAAAAATAAATAAAATGATAATGCAGATTACAAGAATATTTTATTTCCATGTAACATTTCCCTGAACTGATGGGAATGGTTTACAGGCAGTAGAAGTCAAAACGAACTTAGGATCTTCAGAATCTAAAATCTGATATTTCTGCTTCAGTTTTCGTTTATAGTGGAAAGAAAAAAGTAAAATGTTTAACAGATATTTGATTAATAATCGATTATTCGATGTAATACATTTTACAATGCTAATCACATGCATACTTTATAAATACAGTTGATGTTTACCAGTATTTTATGAACTGGACCTTAATCTTGCCAATATCACTTCAAGAAAATGATGTCTTTATTATGGAAGAAATTAATCTGACCTGTGAAACCAAGCCAGGCAGTTTCGCAGCCTGCTCTCCTAGCCTGAATTTCACATTATCTGATGCCAAAAATACATAAAAGCTAAAATTATGCACAGACCTATAAATGGCCATAAGTTATGGACAGAATGAATGACGGTGAAGGTGTGTCTTCATTGTTATGCAGGGGTAGCATGTATTGTGTTCACCCTCTTGCTTTTAGAATTCAGCGTGTGTCTTTAAATTGTAGAGTATGTGACCAAAACTGAACTCTTGGTGCGGAGCCCCTCCCAATCGCTCCATTTGCTCCCCCCAGTCCCACCGCCTCTGCAGCTCCTGATCCTTTGACCTGATCCTCCGCTCTCCCCCAGATGGAGCCCACACCACTCTACTCCCCTGCTGCTGAAGGAGCACCCCTCTGGGCAGGACTAAGGTGCCCTCCACCGCTGCCAGCTCCCTGGATCTCCGGGGAAGCCCTATCAATCCTCCTGTCATGGAGAAACACGTGGTTCTGAAGCTGGCTGGATCTACTCATCACCCAGCTAGCCACCGCGACCTCCATGCCGGTGCTGGCAGTACTGCGCCGATCTCGTGGCAGGGATGCGTCCGGGGCCTCTGTTTCTTGTGCTCTGTCCCGCTAACGACGGACCTGCCCGCTCCGCCGTAGAGTCCTGGCACGCCGCTGTCACATCTGACCTCCCTGGCTGCAGCCCGGACACTGTCGGGTCTCGTCGAGACGCCCACAATCTGTCAGTGCCACTCACTGCCCTGTCTGAAGGTATCGGCCAGCCTGACAGTCATTTTGCGGCTATTTGAGATGTGTTGTGCCCAGCTCACAGCCTCGGCGGCCGCCAGGCCATCTGACGAACGAGGCCCTCATTGTCGTCTACAGTGCCCGGGGCTGCGGCTTCCCGATGCTCGAGTCGCCGCTGACGTGCCGGCTGCTCAGCTGCAGCGCAGACAGGGGTCCCCGGCCTCCCGATGTCACCCCAACCACCCGGGCGCCAGTGTCGCTGTCAGTCACGACTCGGGCATGGGGCTGCCTTAACCTGGGAGAGCCCGATTGGCCGAGGGGGACGTGGGCCTGGTCGCTAAGCTCCAGATGCAGCCCTTTCGCTTAGAGACCTAGTGCCAACCGATGGTTCTCCTGCTCCTAATGGGACGGCGTCATTATATTCCAGCACAGCATGCGTTTGAGCTGACAGTGATATGCAGAGCCGCCACAGACACACACCCCCGCCCCCCACGGCACCCTGGGTAAATATTTAGACGAAGAGCTATTCAGAGCCGTCTCAGATTATTGTTGATAACTGCATTTTCTTGTATTACATGGCCATTAGCGTGGTCAAAATTCAATTGTGGTATGTATGCTTTTGTTTTATAAATATAAACAATCAAAAAATAAACAGGTATCCAGAAATAAAATCATTCCCAAGTTCAGTTAAAATCTCTCCAATGCATCTTTCAATCGATCACATTTAATTTAAATGTAGCTGTTCGTTCATCACCCCAATATCGCCACTGATGCTGTTCAATAACACGAGCCTTGTATCCTTGATTTTCTAGCTAGTGTGATATAAGCTATCAAATAAATATTAACACTGTGTGTAGAAAGAAAATAGATTGGATCTTGTCACCATTCATTCATTTTCCAACCAGTTATCCTGCTTAGGGTCACGGGGGGGGGGGGGCACCAATTAGCCTAACGGCAGGAGGGAACCGCAGTCCCCAAAAGGAACCCCCCAGGACACAGGGAGAGCATGCAGACTCCACCCACACAAGGTGGACGTAGGATCCAAACCCCCAACGCGAGAGATGTGAGGCTACAATGCTGCCCACTGAGTCACCATATAAATGACATTCAAAGCCTTGACATTATGCCCCATAAACATCGACTGTCATTGGCTGAGTGGCTTTTGGTATTTCGATCAATTTTAGAAGCAAACTGGCTTAAAAATTGGGCTTCATACTCTTTCTCTAAGTATCTGTAAGTTTCCATCATACCAGTTAACAGGCATTCTGTCCACTGGGATTCCTACGTTTTGCCCTGAGCTTCCTGAAAAAAGCTCCCCGGCTCCCTCAGACCATGCATCGCTTAAACACGAGTCAAAATTGGATATTTGATGAATATTTCGCTTGACAGTTATCAGTAGTTCTGATGGAGTCTGCTCTTGCAAAAGCAGTACAAAATTAGCTATTGTCTCTGCGTACAAAAAAACAATATTAACTGAAGACAAGACTACAGAGATAGGGAGTCCTCCTAAATGTAAGGCCTAAGTGTTGGTCAGCTGTGAGCTGCTGGGCCGTGAAAGGCAGCGACCGGCTCTTAGCGTGACAGCCACGTCCCTTGGCGAAGCAAGCAGGCTCAACAACACGGAGACCAGGTAAGCGATGAGGCTGACAACCTTCGCCATGCCGTCAGGATGTGTTCACTGCTCGCTCCGCCGCATCTCCCCAAGACTCACGGAAACAAATTTGCCTTTCATTTCTCCTGACTCGTGCAAGTCGCAAAGCTGTCCTCTTCAACACCACTGTGATCCCTCATGTGGATGTTCTCGCCCTGATCAGGAGTCAGATTCCATAGGTCCCACCAAGACAACTGGAAACGATAAAATAATTCCGATGTGCATACATTCACTCATTATTTCCGAACACCCAAATATTCCTGGATTTCTGTCTAGCATCGAAGCATATGTCACAGTTTAAGAGCTGATGCCGGTTTCCTCTTGTCCTATGCAGGGCCATGGAAGACACAGAAGCAATGAGTGCAAGGCAGGGGAAAAACGTAGGAGAGAGCACCACCTGAAGGCAATCACACCTACATACAATTTGGCAAGATCTTAGCATATTTATAGGCTGTAGGGGGAATCTGGAGAAGATGCATTCTCAGAGACTCATACCCTGGTCTTCAGAGGAGTGAGGTACACACGTTAACCACCATGCCTTCATGACTTCCACCCATCAATTTATACATCTGAATATTTAATTATACTCCTCCTTTGACCTTGGACTCCAACTTTACAGCCTTCGGGTAACAAGTCCCTAACTGTTACGTTACATTTTACTCTTGTACAAGACAGTTTTATTCTCTATTCTGTAACCTTGGAATGATTTTCAGACAGACAAGTCATTTGATAAGGTTTAGATGGTTGTCTGGAAAAGACTTAAGGAGGATGTCAAATTGAGTTAAATTACTTCAAGCACAGCAGGTCTGCCATAAGTTGATTTAGGGCCTTGCAGATATGGCAGACATACTTGTACCTACAGTATCAGAGCAGAGACTGATACGGCTTTATGAGGTTCTACATCATTTTGACTTCTAAGATCTTCTTGCTGCCAGTTCAACAACTCTCATTCTGAGCTCACTAAACTCAATAAACTGTTCCTTTAAAATCAAGCTCAATTGTTAATCTCTTTTTCAAAAAAATGTTTTCTCCAGTGCCGATTCAATAGGACCATAAATTATTGTGCTCCTTTTTTTTTTTATAGTGAAATAGACGCTTTCAGTGATGAAAAACATGGATCTGAAGATCCACAACAAGCTGGAGTAACATAAAAGATAAATTCATAAATGCATGTTGTTCCCCATGGAAATAAATGGGACCATGTTATACCTGGTTTTATGCCATAAACTGACCAGCTCACTCAATACATTTTGTGCCCATTTATTCATGCAGAAGGCAGAGTACCCCCCTGAACAGGATGCCTGTTCTTCACAAGGCACACATACACACACAATGCAACACGGGCCCGGTTTACACTTGGTTTCCAAATGCTTATTGAGAGATAGTATCCCAGGTAGAAAGCCGAGGCACCTCGTCGTTCACATCTGCGTCTATCACGTATCTCCAGGGTGTCCACCTGACCACTTGTACTCAGTCATTACTGCCCACATTTCTTCTGCTAGAACGTCAAACTGCCCGGAGCAGTTGTTGTGATGTCCTTGTTGGGGACCTATCAGGGCGCATGAACATTTGCACTATAAAATGGTATGTGGTCAAATGTGTCCCAGACCACCTTGGCAAGTGGTTTGAGTGACTGGATCACAATGCGTCTTGGTGGTCGTTTACACTTGTATTTGGATCACAAGTAAACAGCTCTAATCGGCCAAGACGCATTTTAAAACTAAGTGTAAAAAGCCCCACGGATATGCCAGGTCACCTACCTGCACACTGTTAGACTGCGGGGGGAACCTGAAGATTACCTGAAGGAAACCCACACAAGATGGGGAAAGAATATATGCATGGCCAGAGACGGAATTCGAAACCCAGGCCCTGGGGTGTGAGGCGTTTTCAAAATACTAAACTGATACGCTTTTGCCACTTTATGCAGTTGGGTATTTTAGTGTGGAAAAGCAAGGCAAGCATGTTTCTGAATAGACTGCACCTCCTGGGATTCGAGCAGCCGACCCTCAGCCCTCCTGTCCTTTAAACACTACATGTCACCACATATAATGTTGTCTTCTGGCAGGTGAGCTGCTGATGCTCCAAATCTGGAGCTCGAGGAAAAACATCTGTGGGTGTTCTGTCCGCTGTAAGTGACAAGTGACACTACAGGTAAGAGAAATCAATTATGTCAATAGTCGGTCAATACTAATGATGTCGGCCGCTGGTTGGATCGCAGTCATCAATGTTTCAACGTGTGGTTTTTGTTTTGCTTGTAAACATACCAAAGAACACACCAAGAAGACATACAATGATCTAGTAGTAATGTAAAGAATGAAAGTGACTACCTTTTTAAAAATCCATTTAAGACAGGACACTCTGATGAAAACTATCACTAAACTCACAGACATAAAAAAAAAACAACACTATTTATTTTATCCCTCAAGTTTCACAGAGATCAGGCAACAGGCAAGAAATCTCCAGCAGCGTCTGTGGGCTTGTCATTTCAGATGGCATCACAGCGTCCCATCGCCAAACTGGTATTGTGCTGTGAATTTCCCCACTGTGGCACTGTCAGTGCGATGTTGATCTTCCTAGATTTATCTCACACGTGACACTCCGTATCGGCAGATCCTCCCGTCAACTCCCGCTGAGCCGTGTGTCCAAGAAAACTGCTTCTGTGGGGTTCTGTGCTCACCGGCTTTCCCCAGCGCCTTCCACAGAGATGGCGGGGCTGCAATACACTTTCTGCACAGTCCACCGTCCACCTTTATCCGCCTTCAAAGGGCCTCGAGGTCTTGCAAACGTGCCACATCGAGTCTCAGCTTACCATTTTCCCCGCACAATGTCAACACACACATGCTATTGTTCTCTCCATAACTATCCCTTATAACTAGCGTGACCTTACAGTCTCTTTTTCCTGCACTTGCCCTCTTTTTTTTGGGACCTAAAAATTGGCTGAATTGCCTGGGATTTCGCTTTATTTCATGTCCACATTCGCTTTCTATGGACGGAATACTTTCCCTGCGCGTATTTGTGTTGCTTTGGGGCCTCTCTTTGTGTCCTGGCCCCAGTCTCCTCTTCCTTGAAAACCAAAATATGGTCACCCTATTATAAATGGTCACATGGCCTGCAGGGAACCTCTATGCACCATGTGGCTCCAACGTCACGGAAGTAACCGAGTGATGTCACGTAAACCACTGCACAAATTATTTAGAAAATATGCTAATAAACATATTTTAAAAGCTGTAAAGAAATGCAAAGTCTAGTAAACCATCCCAGTATTATTGATTTAAACAGGTACTTTGGAATCTAAATATTTTAAAGATTTGTAATGAAAAATTAATAAACAACAGCAAATTCAGTACTTCAAGGGTATCCGTGGCTCTGAGCCATCTCTGCTAATGTTGACATGATTAATATGACAGCTTTTCTTTTTATAAAGCGATACCACATTGCACAACACTAGATTCCAGCATATTGTACTGCATTTGATTAAACCATCTGCTTATTACAACAAGTTCTTAGCAGATTATGCTTTTGATTTAGTCACACAAGCATTTTTTTAAGCATGGAGGTGTGTTTCGTTTATGACTGTACATCAATCTCAAAAGTCATTTAATACACAAAAAATTATTCACGTTGGTTATTGGTGATGTTGCTAGGCTCACAATCTTTATAGCAGGTTTTGTGTTATTTTATATTTTTATTTTTTTAATCTATTGTATACTCCCTTATGGAACAAAATGCACATGGTCAATACATTTTAAAATAAAACTATCGGTCTAAATATACACCGAGATACATTTAACAAATCCATCCTTTATACAAATCACAGGGTGGTTAGTCCACAGTCCCTTAGCATAACAGAAATATACATGTAATATGTAGCATGAATGGGCTGGATTTAATCCCAATGCGTGCATTTTAGTGGCAAAATGGAATTAGACTAGAGATTATCATAAACAAAAAAGTGTTTCATTTGCCTATAGGATGGCAGGACTGTGGGGAATACAGAAGATCTTTGATGGTATTTATATGAAATAAATAAAATAATTTTTCAGGTTTATTATTAGAAGAAGAGTATCAGGAAGCATACTGGCAGAAGCCTAATCAAAATGTTTACTGAACTGAAACGCGAGAACCTAGGCTGCCGGATGAATATATCATCAAAGAAATGCAAGTATATAGCAATAAAGACGGCCCCATTTCTCCCGACCGGACTCAAGGCCACTCCAGTGAAAAACAAGAAGAAATCACCTCCTTTCGTGAGATGTTCAGAAAGACACTGCAAGATTGTATAACGAGAATTTGCAGATGCAATATCTGCCCACCATTTGTTAGCTGCCAGGGGGAAGCTAAAAAGGAAAAGGAACATGAGAAAAGGAACAAGAGAAAAGGAACATGAGGCAGGTAGGAAACAGAGGGCGAGTCCGTGCTTGTTTTGTGAAAAAGACAAGAATCAGGCATGAATAAAGGGTCACACCAAGTAATATCCAAGCTGAACAGGATTTCTTATTTGACGATGAATCATACAAAAAGACATAGAAGAGGCAAATCAAAGACATTTTACCCCCTACCTGCTGAGATGTTTATTTGGAACAAAAAAGACCCAAGAAAGAGAAAGGAACGCTGCTGAAGAAGCCTGCAAGTTAGAAGAGAAGGCAATGAGAAAAGTAGGTGTTTACCACAGCTGCTTGAAGGGCATCAAAAGCAACAGAGTCCACAATGTAACAGAGGAGAAGTAAAAGAACTAAGCATATTATCATTAGAAACAGCAGAAGAGGCAGGCCAAGTAAGCACAAGATAAAGAAATGGTCGAGAAAGGGCAACAAACCAGATTTATCAATAAAAGTTGATGATGGCGTACAGTGTATACAGGAAAAATGAGGCAGTTGACGGGTTGTGGATTTTGAAGGGCTGGTGAGCTAACTAGCACCAGCAATCCTACCCGCATTTATTGACAGCCAATGCCGCAAGGAGAATATGAAGGTTAGCTAGCAATACTCCTGTCGATGCACTAGAAAGTATTGCTGAAGCCTCATGGCAGTCATATATTCTGAGGCGATGTGGAATTATGAAAATTCACCCATGACAGTCGGGGTGGCAGCCTGTCAGGTAGCCAAAAAAAAAATCACGAAAGCATATGAGGTAGGCGGAGTAGGCAACCCAGTTCCCGTACAAGAAAAGATACTAAGAGTACCTAGAACATATGGCCACCTGGATCAAGTGAGCACAATAATTGCCCTAATTAAATGATTAACGGTTTGAGAACAAGCCACCAGACGCATCTCTGACACTAAGGACCATGATGACCTAACTTTGCTCTAACGGCAAGCAACCCAATTCATCAGGAACATCTGGCAGGTTTAACAATACGGTCCTACTCTTACGTTACTAAAACCGGACACTAACAATTTAGCTCCAAATTTCATTTTAGGATCAGATAGCTATTCCTACTCATTTTTGAATTCATCCTTTCCTCTATATGTTAATATCCTAGACTTAAACACAACAGTTTCTCACTTTCTGAAAATAGTATAGATTTCTGGAGCAGTGTGTTGTTTTTTTCCCCCGATGCTATGTTTTTTAACCACAGGAAGTGGATCATGCTATTGTGAGGCCTTGACTGTATTATTTGTCACTGCGTATCATGTGACTCATGCGGGAGAATCACACCGCTGCCCTTGCCCGTCTGACTGACCCCGCACGCCACGCTGATTCAGTGAGTGTCAGACAGAATTAGCATACAATATTCCCATTGTTTAAATACGCAAATATTCCTCCTCACAGTGACATTCCCTCAGGTAAAACTACTTCTTTTTCTTTGAGAAGGACAGTGAGAGCAAGGACACTGCTGCACAACATCTTTGTCCCCTTTAATGGCTCAATTGTGCATCAGTAGAAACACAAGCTGGGCTATAATTAACTGCTAAGGATAAAGCACTATAAGATGTATACTGTCTACCTGCTAAGATGTTTACTAGCATAAGACAAGCTTAAAAATGGAGCTAAAACAACAACAAGAACCATGGATACTGACCTGTAATATTTCTCTTATCTTTCTGCCATTTAGAACTTCAGTAAGGTCATCATGTAAGAACATCGTAAGAACAACGTCACTGGAAAGCCTAAAGACCCACAAAAGATGGAACATTCTTGGAAAATGGCCTGCGAAGCGTTCACATGAGGCTGACAGCAGCTCACTGAGGGTGATAAGGAGAATAAACAATGATCGGTTTCCAAACTCATGAGATGGCTCCTGGTGTTACGTGCCACACCAAGTCCCGAAATGTTTCTGCTACACCCATGGCGGACTGCAAATAAAGAAGAGCGTAGCCATCTGAATTCGGACCCAATTATCATTAATATGATTGTGCTGCATGGTTGATGGACTGATAGTTATTAAGTGGTGGTGAGTGGCTAAGCGGACTGAGCCTTTGTGCCTGTGATCGGAAGGTTGTTAGTTTGACCCCCAGCTCCAGGGGTGTTGCATGCTGGGTGAACCCCAAGCTATGGAGAGCAAGATGGGGTAGGCAAAGAGAGCCGTCCAATGTACAAATAAAAGGGACTTTTTTATATCATTCAAGGCAGAGCACAGTGTTTCAAAGGACTTCTTCTAAATTTAAGGATGAGGTACCAACAGTCCACATAATCCTAAATTCAAGGATGTGCGCATGATACCAACTTATTGCATCAGCTCTTGATATGTTCAGCTGTGTTAAGGGCCAGCACTGGGTGCTCAGGCCATGCTACTTAACACACTCCCTCTTGACACATCAACTGTACGTGGATTCCTGACCTGCATTTGCAGATCTTTGCGTTCAGTCTCCTAACCCATAACGAAACGTCATGTAATTCGCATGAGTGCTGCCATTTAGAGACAGAATTTTAGAGGCAATAATGATCTCTTTATGCAGACAATTGAGTGTTTTAATTCATTATTTTTTTTTAAATTCTTGTCGAGTTTTGTAGGAAGCAGGTGGTGTGAACATATGGCTTGCAAGTGTACCTGACGCAGTTTCCTTCCATCTAAAACTGGAATCAACATCAACCCCCCCAAGGTTAAAATCGTTAACAACCACTCAGTATTTTTTTAAACCCGATTGGAGCTGAGAATGGACGGCCTGCAAGCCATCAGTCACTGACATCGACTGATGAGAAGCATTTTTGATTCGTATTGCTTCTTGTTTATTTCACTGTTGCAGTCGATAACAAAAGGTTTTGGTTATTTATACACCAGCACTGCAACTAACTAATAGGCTAAATAAAGGTGAACATTGGGGTGAGGTGGCGCAGTGCTTAGCAGCGGTGCCTCATGCCTCTGGAACCAGGACCAGAGACTCCACCCCAGCTAAACATATGTGGAGTTAACATCTTCTCTCCATGACTTTACAGGGGTCCTTCATGATTCTTCAGTTTCCTCCCTGCAACAATACTGAGGTGAACCGGAGTTACTAAATTACTCATGTATGTGAATCCAGTGTGACTGTGCCCTGTGATGGGTTGGCGCCCCATCCTGGGTTGTTCCCTGCCTTGTGCCCTGTGATGGGTTGGCGCCCCATCC
>JAODJW010000043.1:7472571-7493157 GCA_026777045.1 Hyperopisus bebe
TCTTGGTTCGACCTTCTCTGGTTGCTGGGCCCCCCCCCCCACAAAACTGGAACTATATCACTGTAACATAATGCCACTTTTGTGCAGTTTGTGATATACAGGTTACTAAGAACAGCTGCCGATTCAATAAAATACCCCTTATAATTCCCCATGCAATCCTGCCTTTATCTCATTTTTTGTCTTTTTAAGGTCTTTCTAGTCGGTGTGACACAAAGCTGAGCCGTGTTTGTAAAGTAAGACCCTCCATTCAGCACGCCGGCTGACTGAAAGACTCGGCCCAATCTTTTCCCTCTTAATTAGCTGCATTATCTTGTCCGTTGTTGATGAATCTGGAAAATAAATGCCAAAAAAAGGTGGCGTGGCAAAGGTCTCCCAATTAGGGTTTGCCGACAGCGGGCTGAGCTTCTCCCTACTGCAGACCCCAGTTCGACAGCGTGGTAACAGGGCCCTGGGGACGAAATCAGAGGGGGGGTGGGGGATCTGGAGTCCAGGAGGGGGATCTCACACCCCCACAGCAGAGACAGAGCACCTTACACACCCACAGCCCCCACGCTCATCCTTTAAGGAGAGATCTATCCAATGGCATTTTTCAGACATTAATATAAAAAAAGGCTGAATGTTTAAATGTGTGGCGCAAAGCTACTGAAGTGTTTATTCCCTGAAGGCATTAATCCTAATTATGAAATATGTCTACATTACTAAAAACAACTAATAAATAATATCTATAAAATGCAGTCGATTGCTCGTTCATATCGTGGCAGAAATGCAAAGTGCTTTCAGAGGATGAGGAACGACAATATGGTTTTCTTGCAATGGGGGGGGGGGTGCCATTATTTTATTAGATAGGATGTTTGGAACATGACTGGAAAATTTTATTCATGTTCACTGTGGAATGAATCTTAAACAAGGCTACAAGGCTTAGCCAGTCTTCATCTAAGAGCTGGCATGTTAATTCAGTACGGATCAGTCTGTGGTAATCAGCTTCTTACGGCCTGTGGGTCTCCCCATTTACCCTAACCTTAAAAGACCACTGAGGGCTTGTGGCAAACTGCAAATTGCAATGTGGCAGGGGGATGTAAAAAAAATAATTAATTAATAATTAAAATGTTATAATAATTAACAGAAGACAAAAAAAATTACACAATGTTGACATCAGCATCAGAAATACAGAAACAAATAAATGGGAACAAATGATCTATCCAGGGACAGAAATTAATAGTTATTACACTACAGGTCATGGGATGGATTTTATTTAAAGTAATATGTGTGTGTGTGTATATATGTATGTATATATATATATAGTCACAAACACACAGCAAATTGTCTGGTGACGAACAAAAGCAACTTAGTATACTTTGTGCTGAATTCCTGTTTCTGCAAGCAGGATTGGTTCCTTTAAGCCTCTTTGTTTGGAGGGAGCACCCCCCTTTAGTGAAGATCCTAAACGATCGAGCCCAGCAGATGGAATGCCCTGAGCCAAGTCCTGCTGAGTTTGTCTGCCTATTAAACGTAGCTGCAATTCATACACGCACGCGCACACACAGTTCACATATTCATATCTTTATGGGGCTCTCCATTCATTTCTATCTGACACCCTAATGCCAACTATGACATCCTTCACCATGAGTAACCAAACAACACACAAGACTTTTGGCGCTTTTAGTTGATTGCATTTGCAGATTTTTCAAATATTGGGGTTATCCTTGTGGGGACCTAAAGAAGTGTTCTCAGAAAATTAAAAAATACAGGTTTTTTCACTTTGTGGGGAAATTTGGTCCCCACAATATAATAATTGGACAGACAGAACCTTCTGTTCTTACTATTTTTTCTACATAAGACTGTTGGCTCCATGCAGACATGGTAGTCATGCCATAGTTTAGCTTTCTTTAGTTAAAAAAGCACGTGTATGAAACGTTTCAACAACATCTCCATTTTTTCGTCAAATATAATTCCACGCGATTCATCAAGATGTCAAAGTTCATAGATGAATGTCACCTTCGCTTGTATTTTCTGTGGCATCTGGGTTTCTGGGGGGAAACATGCAAACCTGCAATCTTCCATGGAGAAGACCCTGATAAATATGAACAAATAAAATATTCATCCATTTTTGGATGACTACAGTCACCCTTCTGATTATTCAATATCATGCACTTGACTGTTTCTGATGGTATAAGGGCTCTGAAATCTCAGTTGGGGTAACGGTGGTGCAGCTAGACTGTATAGATCGCAGTGGGAAGTGTCATAGGAAGAGAGAGCTCAAGTGCGCTACAAGTTCTTAAAAAGGGGCCAATCAGCGAAGGAAGAATTATTTCTAACTAAAGTGCAGTTAAGCCATAGGTTTCTGTGTGGTTTACATGATATCCATTATCCATCTATTTTCCACAAATATTTCAATCTTCTACATGCAAGGCCATGGTCAGCCTTGGGCTCGTCTCAGTAATAACTGGGGGGACTGGGGAGACACTGAATGGGATGCCGGTCCATCACTGGGAACACACTTACACACATGTGCTGGGGAAATGATGCTCGGATAGGGATTAGGAGATGGAAACCCCCCAAACACTCATACAAACACACACGCACAGCAGGGGTCAGGAGCTGAACTCTGTAAGTATCCCAGAGGCGCTAGATCACAGACTTATATGAGCCACTGATAGGGCTGAGCAATAGGGACAAAAAGGAATGCTGGTATTTTTGGGTGGATTAGCGATACACAAAATATTCCATGAAGTGTACTAAATGTTAAAAACCACATGTAAGATACAGGGATTCCTCACCTTTGGCCTCCATCAAATTCCCTGTGTGTCACTGAGTGGTTTGATTTTACCTGTGAATTCTGGGATTTTTCACAGCACCGAGGCTGAAGCTCCTAGTTGCTTACAAGCAGGCAGGGATACTGTTGGTCTCTATCTTTAACAGAGCTCTAATTTTAACACACAACAAAAGCATATAGATAAAGGGCTTCATCCTTTACCTTGTTGAGAATATATCGATATACCATAAACATTCGATACACAACCCAGCCCTAGTAATGGGAAGCTCAGAGTCACCAACGTACCAATAAATCTTCCAGCTCTAGGATGGAAGTCACTGATTCTGGAGCAACCACTCACAAATGCAGGAAAAATGCATAAGTTTGTATGAGCGGAGCTGGGCTGGAACCGGACAGACAACGTCAAGGGCTGGGAGGCGACGATGCCACCTAGTGTGCCATATTGCTTCATCATACCTTTTGCCAAATAAATTCCGTTACATGAACACCTAGGCAGCAACAAACTATAGCTGTCCTCCTGTTGTGGAGATTTTTGCTCCAAGTCCCTGTTTTTTTCCCACATTTTCTTGGCACAGAAGCTTGATAAGCCGGCAGGCGGTTTCAAAAAATACCTTATGCATGAAAATATCAAAATATTGCTCCAACACCATACGATCTACATTGGCTGTATCAAACCTATTTGACAAGCAGGTTTCAAACAAAGAGAAAAATAATAATAAACAAAACCTCTTGAAAAATGACCACCTCTAAATTATTACTTATACTTCCACCTTCATCACAGCAGGGCTACTACAGACATATGGCACAAATCGTAGGCATTTGAGGGTTTAGCACTATGATTTTCAAAGTCACACCTAAACTCAGCATCCAGTTTATTAGGTACATGTGCCTGTTCGCACGTACGGCCGAATCATGCGGCTGCATCTCAATACAGCACATCAGCAAGATCAAGAGACTCGGCTACCGTGAGACTCGGAGTTAAGAAACGGCGAAAACACTTGATCCGAGCGCTTTCGAGCGTGGTGTAATTGTCGTTGCCATACGTGGCGAGTGAGGGATCACAGACAGCCTCTTGGGAATTTCACGCACGAGCGTCTAGAGTTTACAGAGAACAGCGTGAAGAACAAAACAATAATAATCCAGTTCTGTGGCTGTTAATGAGAGAGGTCAGAGTAACATAGGCTCGTTAAAGATAAAAGTGAGGCCACAAGTGCAAAACGAACAGTGTCACGTCTCAGCACTGGGCAGAATGGCTTCACTGAACACACAACTCATCTGAAGATCTACTCCCAACAATAAACTGTTGGCGTCTTTCTGCACAGATGCTCCAAATCTGAATAGTACAACAGCGATAAGAAAAAATAAAATTCAACCCCTGTGTCTTATAATTGCCAAAAAGAACTTCAAACAAAAAATGCTGGCAAAATAGTAAGTGGATAAATTATTGGACGAATACATGACTTATTGCAAAGATACTGCCACAGTAGGAGTTCCTTAAGTTCACTTGCACAAAAAAATAAATAAAACACCATTCCTTCACAACAATGGGTACTAGGAATGGACTTCATTACCCAGCTACAGTTAAGATAAACCAAACAAGATAGTTAAAGACCAGGGTATATAAAATCAGGAACTAGGCCTAAGTCACTACTGCATGCTCTTCTGTTCCAGTCCTGCATTTTTAAACCGTACAGGAAATATACGACATTTAAAATAGAAAAGGAGACGTTTAAAAAGAAAAACAACACGGTAAAAAAAACTTGCTTCTGCAGCCCATCATTGCACAGTCTTGTGAGGACCAGGGCCGCATGAATAATTCTCCGCGCTACTTATCAAAGCTCGGGTTTGCATCAACAATAAACGAGGAAGAGCGGAAGCTCGCTGCAAATGAAGGCGGACGAAGGACAACGCTTCGCCATTCGTACCACGAGCCAAAGAAAAGGAAGATAACTACAGATGTCATGGTTCTGCCGTCACGCAAGTCCTTCGCAAATCGGACGCCATAGCCCCTCGCAGGTGCTTTCGCAACCTCAGCTTCCGCATCGACGCAGAGGGTAAAAAAATTTACGATCCTGACATAGGAATCCATTAAATATTTTGGGACTCGCAGCCCAAGCCCCCATTAATCCCATTCATTATGGCCTCCAGGTACTGGGCTTGGCAGTGTGGCGGGGCACTATGTTTGGAACATGTGGTTTCGCTTATTTAATTGGCAGGAATCTGTAATAGCCGGGACACACATTTTCTCCACAAATCATGCTGGTTGCAGTGGTCTTTTATACCGATATGGACATTATAATAGGGTCAGGTCGCCTATTGCGAGTCGGACAGGGTGTCCACTCATATTTACAAGCATTGCAATGGTTAAGATGTAACAACCATGTAGAAACCAAACTAGACAAGTGACATTTGATTCTCTGGCTTTCCTCCAGCTCTTGCTGTCTTCCCAAGATTTCAGGGGCTCACGCTGCATAAGCAGCCAGTTTTACGCTGCACACTCCTGCCATACTAAAGCCTTATAGTTCCCCAATAACTGTAGGCAGTGGGTAATGCATCAGGCCTGCTTTTAATCACGGCAATTTGTGTTTGCGTACAAACAAATCTGAATTTGTTTAGTGGTTTGGCCAAGCAGTTCACCAAAACTAGATTAACACAGCACTCTATGTTGATTGATAATTTAATTGTGAAGCGCGAGCCTTTTGAACGACAAGAAAAGCAAGCTGGAAGCACATTGAGATTCGGGGCTTTAGAGACCACAGCCCTTATCGGCTCTTTTATCTAACACCGCATCGCATGCAATAACGCGAAACTGCTTTGGGCTGGAGAGCGTTCACGGAGATTAACTAAATTAAACTAAATGACGATTCGGTGAAAGTGAATCTGTGGTTAGAGACCAACTATGGTCATTTGCTTGAGCTTCGACAAGCAATTAAACATTTAAATCAATTATCACGCTTAATTTAACAACGAAAACATCCAGCTAGGGATTGATTTTTGATTTTCACTGCCTTTGTCACTCATGCAGTACCGCCCACTGTCAAGATGCGTGTCTGCAGTTCATTCAGTGGTTCAGAATGCAGTTTAGTCGTATTACCATAAAAAATCCCCGAGGAGCGTGAACAGTTGTCCTGACTTTGTCTCAGATGATGATTGATGAGATGGACACGGGGAAAATCTGAGCAATCAGCCAAGTGGGGATCTGCTGTCACACGTATCTCTAAAGATGGCCTTGGCTTCTGGAGCGGGCCCTCCATAAGGACCCCTTTAGGCATGTCAGGCACCACAGGTTGCTCTCTGGCAGCAGCTAAGAAAGGATCTTTTAATTCGTATTACCTGCCCTAGACAGCGCCATGTGACCCGCACCATGTAAAGAAAGCGACCGACGGGTCACGTGACCCATCTCACGTGATTTTAATCCTTTTGCTTGTGGAAGTAAGAGGAAATTGTACGTCCGAAGCTGTACGCTACATTGGAACGTCTAAAATATACCAGTAAACAGTCTGAAGTAACTTAAAAATTAAGCTAATTCTTTTCATAGATTTGTGGCTATGAACCCCCGCCCCAGAAGTTACCTCTTTTTTCCACCGGTAAAGATTAGTTTTGTTTACCAATGTCAATGCTGCCATCTACTGGACAGTCAGCAGTTTTTTAAACCACTATGTTAAAAAAATCTTTAAGGGACAATTAAAGTTTTTTTTTAATCCGTTAAGAGTTTGTCAACGCAGTATAGGTTTTACATTAAACGTGGAGCAGGGCTACCCAACCCTACTCCTGTTGATCTACCTTGCAGATACCCTTGACAACATTAACAAAGTGTAAAATATAGAGCGACACAAAAGATTACATTTATACCATTTAATAAATTAAGCACAGAATTGAAGTCCCGTTTGTACGAGATCGTCCGCAAAGGAGCATGTGTTCCTATACTCGTTCTTATATGGTTTGTGATTGGGCACACCTAGCGCTGATTGGGATAATGACGTCAGGTGCGTCTGTCTGGAGGAGCAGCGTCGGGCTGTGGTGCCTTCAGTGACTGAAAGATGTTCTGGGCTTAATGTTTGCCCCCTAGCGGCGGAACGCTGTTTCGCGTCACAGCGACGTACACCGCGAAGACTTCACCCTATGCAAATGTAGCGTGAGAATTACAGAAATTTGGAGATGCTGTTTAAAAACTTAAAAGTTTGATTTTCAGTTATCACAGGCAGATTTTTTTTCCATTTAGCAGAAACAATACACATAGACAATAAATTACAAAGTTACAAAATCAAAAGTATCAAGCAGTGTGTCTGTCGGCGGAGAGAATGTCAGCTGTGTTGAGAGGGTCACTGACCTCAGCAGCGACATTCATGTCTCTGGTGACCTTCCTATGAAGTCAGTAGGCAGACTTGGGAGAGTGTAGGGGGTCATGAGATGCGTCGGATGAGGTGTGTGGGGTTCCCGATATCTTTCTGAATTTTCCAAGTTCTGTTGATCCCTGTCTTGCTGTATGGTTGTGAGACATGGATGCTATTCAGTGACCTGAGATGAAGACTGGACTCCTTTGGTACTGTGTCTCCTCGGAGAATCCTTGGGTACCGCTGGTTTGACTTTGTGCCGAATGAGCGGTTGCTCAGGGAGTCCCGAATGAGGCACATTACCCGCATTGTGAGGGAGTCCCGAATGAGGCTCATTACCCGCATGGTGAGGGAGTCCCGAATGAGGCACATTACCCGCATGGCGAGGGAGTCCCGAATGAGGCACATTAACTGCATGGTGAGGGAGTCCCGAATGAGGCTCATTACCTGCATGGTGAGGGAGTCCCGAAAGAGGCTCATTACCCGCATTGTGAGGGAGTCCCGAAAGAGGCTCATTACCCGCATGGTGAGGGAGTCCCGAATGAGGCTCATTACCTGTATGGTGAGGGAGTCCCGAATGAGGCACATTACCTGCATTGTCAGTCACGGCACTACGGCCATATGGTGTATTTCCCTGAGGGTGATCCGGATTGCAGGATCCTCATTGCTGAGGACCCAAGCAGCTGGATCAGGCCAAGGGACGCCCACGTAAAACCTGTTCGAGGTAGATCGACCGCATTTCCGGAGGGTCAGACTGGACCGCGTGTCGGCCTAGGGGGTCGCCAACTGGGATCCCTAAGTGTTTAGTCATGTGGTGGGTGCATCGATGCGCTGTGTCAGTGCATGACCCCCCACGACCTGACCTGAATATTTAAAATTAACATAATTCATATCCCACTGTATTTCATACAAACAAGTCTTATACAATAATATTTCACTGATCATCTTTCATTAAACCAGTAGGCTACTTAGAGGAAAATATACATATTATCAGCATGAGTGTAATAATGATATAAAAACTTTTTTATTGTTTAACTATAACAATTTTTCCTGTCATAAAAAGGATACACCCCTCAAGACAAGGCTGCTGTAACATTTTCTACATTATAATAACTTAAAGAAACATAGGATTCATATAAGGCACTTTTTCAGCTTTTCATGTGTTGTTTGATATTACAAAATAACATAACTATGGGACAATTATTATATTTTGCCAAGCAACTATACTCAAAGTATTCATATTAACAAGATATTCGAATGAGCATTTAAATGGGTAACATGATATTATCACACCATATTAATAAACAGTTTCTGAATCCCATCTTTTATTATAGGATAATCCATGAATACTTAAATTCAGTACCATTTGACATATATAAACGCATGTTAAAACTTCAATCCATATATAGTGACTTTGTGTCATTCGTCGTCGACCCCCCATTCAACCTCTGCGTCGTCTTCAAGATGTAGGACCAGGTAGGAGAGCAACTGGAAGAGGTTCTGCCAGAGCAGCAGAGACACGTAAAAGTAAATGTCGCTGAGGTCCACTTCGCAGTGCTCTCCGGCGAAGCTGATGTGGCACACACACTGGTAACGGTTCAGCAGGTTCCTGCAATAGCCCCCGTTAAGGCAGGGGTCTGACCGGCACTCGTCCAGCTCCGTCTCACACCTGTGATGCAGGGATCATGGTGAAACAGTTTTAAAATGAACCCTATGGTGCTGCTTCTACACAACTCACTGAGGAGGAGAACTTCAGAACGTCACTGTTTTCATTCAAACTCTTCTCCCGGTTCCAAAGTCGTACTCAGCATTTGGACAGGAACTGATCTCACCCAGCATCCCTTGTCTAAATCTAGTGCTATATGAACAGTGACTCAGAATCCTTCAAATGTTCAGCTTGGAATGACTTGAGTTTGCCACTCATTATGTCAGAGTAGATACAAGCTGAAGTGAAAGCCATAGATCTTTCATCACTGGCACAATATGTAGTTCATAATAAATCTCTGTTATTTTTGAATGTGTTATACTTTGTAGCTGACATGAGACAAAACCAGACGCCAGAAGCTGCAAGATCACGTCAGAAAAGTCAATGCTGCTTCCTTAAGTAAAAATATTGCAGGTACAAATGGAGAAAATGGAATTGTGTAAGTCAATTAAAACAACATTAGCAAGAATGACAAGCCATATTTGTTTCCTGTTTTAAGTTGTCAATTATACAAACGCTCCGTGGGTTACGATGGTCTGTGTTACAATATTTTGACTTAACGGGGGGTAAATGTTTTTCACTTTCAGTACATTGTTCAATAAATTACATGAGATATTCAACACTTTAATATAAATTAGACTTTGTGTTAATGATTTTGCCCAACTACAGGCTAATGTAAGTGTTCTAAGTATGTTTAAGGTACGTTAGGCTAGGCTAAGCTAGGCTAGGCTATGGTGTTTGTTAGGTTAGGTGTGCTGTACTGTATCAGAATGCATTTTCGCCTTACTGTAGGTTGATCGCAACATAACCCCATTGTGACCTGGGGAGAGGCTATAATGCTGACTGGAAAATCGATAGAACGACAGCAACAAAGTAACTGAAAGGAAGGAGCAGCTTTCTCACCGGTGACCTGTGAATCCCAGCTGGCAGCTGCACATGCTTGCGACGCCATCGGTACAGTTACCTCCGTTGAAACACGTGTAGTTCCTCTGCTCGTCTCCACAGACAGACACTGGAAGCTTCGGGCGGCTGGAAATCCGATGCGTCATTTCGTTAACAAGTTAAATTAAATGCTGGGCAAGGTATTCAGTAGCTGAAAAACCAAAATGCAAAACACACACAGGCTTATGCATCGCTTACCGGATCTTGTCTATATACCAAGGAAGTTCTTTAATCTTCTCACTGATGGGGGGGAATCAATCAATCAATCAATTAATTAATTAAGCTAGATGCTATTCAAAAGACCTAAATGCTTAGCACAATAGAGTAAGACTGACACGACCTGTTAGAGACTCACTGGCAGTATCTTCCAGTGCTGTTATCACGGCAGAGGCAAGAGTAGCCATGGATTCCTCTGAGGCACGTTGCTCCGTATGAACACTGATGGTGCAGACAGGGGTCTGTCTTCTCCTCGCAGTTAGCCCCAGTATAACCAGCATCACAGATGCACTGGTACCCCAGGGAGTGAATGCTGCAGTTGCCATGGGCACATGGATTGATGGAGCATGGATTTGTGTGGAGGTCACAGCGTGGCCCCACCCAGCCAGACGGGCAAGTGCAGCTGAAGCGGTTAAAAAGGTCCTGACAGATGCCACCATTCAGGCAAGGGTTGGCCTTGCAGGCATCAGCCCCCGAGCAGCCACTAAGAACTGGTCTGGGGGATATCTTGAGGAACTGCTCGTCTTGGACCCTTGGTATGTTCACCTCACTGTTCCCATGGTAGGGCAGTGCTATTCCGCCAATTTCCACCGTACTCAGACACCCGGCAAAGCTACCGCCAACGTCGACTCCTAAGCCACCCAAGAAAATGTCAGCCTCATCCTTCAGGAAATCGAGGTTCCCAGATCTGACGCTGGAGATTGTCCTTTTGCCGTCAACGGTGACAATCCATTTGGAAGATGGCAATGAGGGGACCAGCATAGAGAAGTCCACCGAGTGCCATTCACCATCGCTGATGTCATGCTGGCTCTTCAGCATCAGTTTGAGGGAGGTGTCTGGGCCAGTCATCAACTCCAACTGGAGACGAGCGTTTCGGACGGAGACCGTCACAAACTCAGGGCCCCTCTCAGCATGCAGAATGACACAGTTGAGCTTCCTTGTCCGAATCCTAAACGAGATGCAGCTGAGAGTTCGAGAGATCTTGCCATTGCCTTTGTAAGAAATGATACCACTGTCATCGTAAAACGTTGCATTGGAAAAACCTGAATAAAAAGATACAGAAATCAAAGGCATAAAAGATAATTCCATTCATCCAAGCATCCATCCATCCATCCGTTTTTCATATCCACTTGCCCTATGCAGGGTTGTGGGGGTCCGGAGCCCATCCTAGAAGCTATGGCAGCAAAGCAGGGAATTACCCAGGATTGGGCACCAACTCATTGCAGTACATGATGAAAAATTATTATTATTGATTTCTGGCATACTCACTTCCTTATATATCCTTATTTATTTATTGCAGAGTCTACATTCTGTGCAACACAAGACAAAAGTCGTGTTTTAATAATAAAATCACACCAAGACAATGGCAGTATTACCTTATAAAAGCTCCGATCAATACTTAGGGAGTAAGTGTCCAGGTGAATTTACACCACAGAATGAACTGTATTAAAGTGCACCATTAGACCATCATTATCCCTATATATTCATTTTCAGCGACTCTGCACGATTGAGATCCCGAAGGGCGCTCCTGGATTATGACAGACTCGGTGCTCACACTCGAAGCCCTGCGCTCTGGGCCGGCAGACCCCGGCTGGCGGACAGGGGGACGCCTCACACCACGTCGCCTCTTCGCAGAGCCGGCCGGCAGCATGCGCGGGGCAGGAGCACGTGAAGCCGTCCCACGTGGGATAGCACACCCCCCCATTCTGACACGGATTATTCTTAGTCAGACAAAAAAAAGACAAGTGTACAGTTACCAGATTAAATTATTTATAAACTGTGCAGATAGATCACAACTTTGTATCGCACCTTTTAATTTAAAAAGGCATTAGGGACAAAGGCATATCTATTAAATTTGATTAGTGTTACAGAATAACGATTAACAAGTTTATGACGGCTAACACATGGCTGCTGACTTAAGCACTTCTGCTGTATTACTTACTCTGCAGGTGCTGTCGCTTGCACAGCCTTGCGTTACGTTGACAAGGCGCCCCAGGGCATAGGAGCTCACTGGCGCGCCTATGGGATAGAGCTGCAGGCGCCGGGAGTTTATCCGCACGTCCTGGATGCATCCTTTGAAATAACCACCAAACGAGGCGCTGGAGCGCCGGTCTGTCAGTCCCCCGAGGTAAACCGCGTCTCCTGACCGGACCGGTGGCATGGAAACAGAGACCTCCCCCTGCTTCTGGGACGACAGGAACAGCGCCATTTGGTCCTGCTGCAGTGTCACGGTTACGTGATGAAGCGCCCCGTCGCTCAGCGCCAGCCGTCCCGTGAGGCTCGGGGAACGATCGGCCCGGACTGTGGCTTTGCCGTCCTGCAGCCATAGCCGGAGGTAGGAGCCGCTGCTGTTGACGAGGGCGAGCAGCAGCCCGCTCCGCCTCCGCGTGCGCACCAGCATGCTGAGCACGATGTCCTGTCCAGGGTCGTCGTCAATAGTGAAAACAGCATAGCTTTCCAGTTCTCCATCCCCAAACCTCCCAGCGATATTCTCTGTGCAGAAACCAAAGTGCAGCTTATAATAATGTTCATTGGTCAGTCATTACTTTATTCAGCGCCAATCTGTCCAGTTTTAGTAAGCACGTATACCGTTAAATGTTGCATAAATCAGCATATATTTCAGTTAAGCCCTTGCACTGTTTTATGTCATCCTTCAATTTCCTCTTATACCGAATATAAGTTGACATAAAACCCAAAGGCCGAAAATTACATATAAGAAACCATAACGTGAGAGTTCCTCGCGGCCCGACCAATAGGCGGACTGGATGATGGATCGGATGTTTCACGTCATAGTGCGCGTCTAAATATCATAGTTTTTATAGACAACATACGCCCATAATCCTGCTCATGACACGATTTCATCATGAGCTTAGTTTTTTAAAAATAGAGATAAAAGATACTACTACGGTAAATGTTACGTAAGACATGATCCTTCCATGTTAAGGAACCATAATAATAAACCTGTTAGATAAGGAGATTAAGGACACTGTGCGCGACAAATTTAGTAAGTAGCGTAATACATCAACAATTTTAAATGTTAGCAATGCTCCCAAGTAACTTATCTTTGATCATATAAAATTCCTTGTCTATTATATGAGTAATCTAAACAGCGATTGTGCACAATGTAACTCCAATTATCCTGCAAACAGATCTGCAGGTGGGTTAAAATGATCCATTAATCTTGCACCCCCACCCAATTCTTCCTCTCTCTCTCTCTCTCGGCCATCCCGCTGTCTGTCTGTCCATACACAATAGTACACATTTACACCACACTGCTAACCTTTAGGGCACATGCTCACATGCACAAACTCACAAACACAATCATGCTCTTGGGGCAACTAACAGATGCCAAATACTCTTACTGCCTGCCTTTCGACTGCTAGAGGAAACTGGAGGACCCAGTGGAAATACAGCCGACCTGGGGAGAGCGTGCAGATTAAAGCCCCAACCCTAGAAATGTGAGGCTGCAGTGTATCTTCTGAGCCTTTGTGCCACCGGCAGTAATATGAAATAGAAGGTTCTGGTGATTGTGAACGTGGCTATTGTGGCTCTGCTCATGAGAAGACATCTCCTGGGGTTGATGTTCATCATATGAGCTCTTACCTTCTGAGCAATCGTGCCCTTCAAAGGGACTGTCACACTCGCACTTGTAGCTCAGCCCCTGATTATGGCATCTGCCCCTACTCTGGCATGGGTTGTCCACACACCGGTCCCTCTCTATGCACCCATGGGTGAGGCTCTCTGCGGACCCCTTCGGCCAATGGACCGGCACCAGTGGCACATTGTCGACGCGCAGGTCCCGCAGGCAGCCAATAAAATGAGGCGGGCCGGCTTCACCCTCCCCCCGGAGCCCACCGATGAACATGCTACGTCGTGTCAGTTCCAGCTGGGTCCGGTTGCTCTTCACAGTCATTTGCTTCTCGCAGTCCCCCTGACAGGTGGAATCCAGTAGCCCAACACTTAGTCTTTCCTGCCCCAGGATGATCTCAATGGCGTGCCAACTGCCGTCGGTCACGTTCTGTGGCAGCGCCAGCGACGCTGCAGATTCATTGCCCTCCAGAAAGCTGAGATGCAGGTGGCTTCTGAGCAGCTGCAGCCTAAGGAGTAACCCTCCAACATCCCGCTGAAACAGCAGTCCGTCACCTTGCAGGGTTCTAAAGCTGAGGGTCGTGTTCAAGTCTGCTTTTGTATCTGGGGCTGATGTCTCAAGATGGACGTAACCACTGGTCTCAAAGGAGAATGTGGTGGATTCTTGGCAGTAGGAGCCTGTGAAGCCACTATGACACAAGCATTCGTAGCCATGCACTTTGTCACTCAGGAAAGGGAAGCATGTTCCCCCATTACGGCACTGGCGCCCCCTACAGCCTACTAGGACCTCGGTGCAGTTCCGGCCTCCGTACACGATGCCGTTTTGGTTCTCATTTGAACAGTGGCATGTGTAGTTGGCAGAACTCTTCTCACATGACCCTCCGTTCTGGCATGGGTTTGAATCACACACATCGGTGTCGTCGTCACATGAGGTACCTTCAGAAAAAGGTATTCAGATTTAAAAACCTCCCTTTTTGCCAGGATAAATAACTAATCAGAGGGGAGTTCCACAAAGCGGTATCCCCCAGTTAACTGGATAACTTAAGCCAAACGTGCAAATCATCCAATAGGAAACCAGGTAAGTAACATTTCTATTGGACAATCCCTACATTTGGCTTAAGTTATCTGCCTAATGAAGAAATCCTGCTTTGTGGAATACCAGCCTGGATTGGCCAGTTAAATAAAATTTCAATAAATAAGGCTTATCTATTCCTACCGAAGTAAGCATAGATGACAAAGTAGAATATCCATAAATTATATTAAATAATCAATTAGGGATAACTATTAAACATCAGATTATTCTTCTATACTATAATTGATATTTATGATAGATAATAGAGATTAAAATGTATTTTAACTAATCACAGAAGATAGTCATAAAGTCTAGATGTATAGCAGTACATCTAATATAGGTGACTGTTTTACAATCACATTGAAGTGTACTGTATTTTTAAAAGAACCTTAACAGATAATATAAATCACGACTGTGCTCTTTATAATAATACGATAAAAAGAGGTAGAAAATGGTACCTTTATTGAATAAAAGCAGGATCCACAGACACCAGGACAATTTTTTCATTGTTGTGCTAAGGTTCCCCCATAAAGGAGTACACCTTCCTTGAGGTATATTATGCTGGTTATTTAATTTCAGGTAACAGCTAGTTTTTTAAAGCCTGCTGCTAGCTGTCGACCTTTCAGTCACCCGTGCGGAACCGGCGGGTCTAATGCTCGGGATCTCCACCCACCAGGCAGGTCTCCGCGATTAGCTTAATGCACTCTAAACGTCTTACAAGCTGACTGTCCGCCAGGGTGACTTACGTGCCATTTTTGAACAGCCTCATGTCTTACCTGCAATTTTACAAAGACATATAAGCTTTATGTACGTAAATTACTTGTTAAAGAACAACAACAACAAAATACAAAACTAGGGATTCTGCAGCAATCTGTGATTGGGAGGTGAGGAAAACATAAATGGGTTGTATACTGTTACATTTAGGTTGGGCTCATCCACTCTGCCATCTACAGCAATGTCTACAATCACAGCACCTACAGGAAAGTGGGTGGAACCAGTCATACAGATTTCTCCTCTAAGTAACATTTCTTAAGGAAGCCCCACTGCCTTTAGAAAAACAAGTAGTTGGGAGCGTTCACATATAAAGTCACATACAACAGAAGAGATGTGTGATATTGTCACTTGGATATTTGGGTGTGTTTCCACTATGCAATCTGCTTTGCTTCCCAGTTTCAGGATCCACACATATCTGAGCTGCACTATACATTGCAAGACAGATGCA
This sequence comes from Hyperopisus bebe, assembly GCA_026777045.1. Classification (NCBI taxonomy): domain Eukaryota; kingdom Metazoa; phylum Chordata; class Actinopteri; order Osteoglossiformes; family Mormyridae; genus Hyperopisus; species Hyperopisus bebe. Next base: position 7,488,424 of record JAODJW010000043.1, read on the forward strand.
TAAAGCGTTAAGCCAGTAACAGTGGTAACATAGTAGTACGCAATGTCTTCTTTTTTTAATAAAATAATTTTTCAAATGTACTACAACACCCATACTGCCACGCGGTCCTCGCTTGTGAAGGGGGGGGGGCATATCGGAATTCGGAAAACGCACATTCGCCGTAAAAATAAGTTCTCATAATTCCTAATGTTGCCGACTGCATGCTCTTTATGATACATGCTTTCGGTCTTTTAAAGCGTATATCATTTTTCATGCCGTACCAGTGGTAAAATCATGGATTTTGACAGAAAGCTGAAGTTAAGCGAGACAGCCAATGGCACGGCCTCTTATTCCGAGGTCTGGTATACGCTGGAAATAGGAAGGTGGGGTGCTTTGTTACATTCAGGAAATAATTTTCTTTATTTTAATAAACATTAATCGTACAGTTACATTATCACAGCTTAGTTTGTTTGAATGATTAAGGTAGGAAAATTTTTGCTTACATATATTCCCCGATCTTGCAACTTAGTAGTTCCATTGGTGGCTACAAGAGTCGGTTGTCAGTGCTCTCCCCTTACGGGGGGCCGTGGGGTTGAAATGGGGGTCCGCAAGGAGGGCAGCGAATTGTAAATGGCATCATTGTGGTCCTTGGCGACAGCAGTTTCTATAAAATTACTGTCTTGCAATCGGAGCAGGGATCGCGATTTCACAGCCAAATATAACGTGTAAACATCGTTGTCGCTGATAAGGACACAGCTAGCTCATAATGTTAACGACGATTATATTGTTATTAGATAAAATATTGAATTCACCTGCTTCAGTGACCAGTGGCATGTCACTTGAAGAAAAGTTGAACGATATCATTGTATAGTACGTAGCTAGCTAATCCAAATACCTCATGAAAAATAGAGTTTTGCTCGCTGGTCACTGTAAATATTTTATGTCAAACATTTAGTGTTGCCTGGTAAAATAATAATAATAATAATAATAATAATAATAATAATAGATCCATCCATCCTCTAACCACTTTTGCTCGTCAGAGTCACAGGGTGGCTGTCAAACTATTTCAGGCAGTGTGGTGGCGCAGGACTGGAGTGCAGTCTGGATGGGGTACCAGCTGGGGAAACCCTCCATTGTAAATATATTAAAATATATTAAAAGTGGCAGGGAATTGTACTTGGGATTTTATTTGCAGACGTGCTGCACACGTTAAATAAGAGGCACATACTTTCAGTACTACAGTTCTAAATCCATTGCTTTTGTCTTTGTGTGATTCTACCGTCTCATCTCCTCCACAGGAATTTATTCAGAGACTGAGTGATACTAACCAGTAACCTAAATCTTCGTGTTTTGTTTCTCAGGGTAGTGAGATATATTGTCAAGTATGAAGAGAAAAGCTAATCTTTCCAAGCTACCGGGTGGCAGGCAATGCAAAGAAAAGGCACCACTAGTGGAATCTACAGCCCATTGCAGTGCAATAACTCCATTGGCTGCTAACCTGAATGATTCTGACCAGCCTTCTATAGGGACTTCACAGCAAAGAAAGCACCTCGTTTCAACTCAGAATAAAGGTGACTTTCTTCGATTTCTGAATGAGGACAGACAGAAGGCGTCACTGTTTTGCGACTTGATCGTTATCGTGAACGGGAAGAGGTATAATGCCCACAAGGTGGTGGTGGCCTTTGGGAGCAGTTACTTCCACAGCAGGCTGAGCAAAAGCCCTGATCTGAATGTAGTAACTGTGAACGACATGGAAGAGTCAGCCTTTTGTCACTTGCTTCAGTTCTTGTACACATCAGAATTTGTGATCTTTGAGAAGGAGATTCCGATGCTGGTGGAGGCCGCCAGGTTTCTGGACATGACGGATGCTGTGAGGCTGCTAACAAGCGAGGAGGTTGTGGAAGCTTCAGCCCAGGTACAGGAAGTGACTACTGACGTACCACAGGAGGAGGCCCAGCCAGATCCTTCTGAGAGTAGCTCAAAGGTATTGAGCGGGGGCAAATGCACCCACTGCAGCCGAATATTTTGCTACAGGAAGTCCTTGGAGAACCATTTGGCCAGGAGTCACAGTATGGCTGAAGGTTTGGAGGAAAAAGAGTGGAACTCTGACAAAGTTGCCCCACAAGTGACCAGGCGATCTGCACGTAGGAGGAAATGCCCAGCTAAATTCGAGGAGGGTGATAAGGACAGTGAGGGTGTGTCTGAAAAGGCTAGCCCGAGCAAGACCAACAGCGAGGAGGCGTCAACCCTGACAGAAGAGGAAAATGAGGAGCAGAAGGAGGAGGATGAACAGAACGAGGAGGAAGAGGGCAGGGAACCTGACGGAAGGAGTGAGTTCACTGAAGAGGACAGACCGTACAATGAAAACTTGGACGAAGCAGAAAAGAATCAACAGAATGAGAGTGAAGGAGAGGAACAGAGCATTGGTGCCGATTTGGCGGAGCAGCTGTATCCAGATGGACTGACGCCGCTCATAATTAAGAGTTCCAACAAGAAAACACTCAAGTGTCCTAAATGTGAAAAAACCTTTGACCGGGCAGGTAAGTCCTAAGCCAGCTATAGAATTCCAAATAATATGTACACATCCATAAAGGCAAGTTCGACAGTTGTGGTCTATATGTTCTTGAAAAGTGTTGAGGTCTCCAAAACCTTTAATACTTTCCTGCATGAGCTTAATTTTGCTCTCTTCTTTCTTGTCGAAAAGTCACTCTTCTGCAAAGTAGGTGTCGTGACGTTCCCAATGCCAGACTTTAGATACAAAGAACGTTCTCAGGCATTTACATCTCCATCTCTCTGCGTAGGAAAATACGAGAGTCACACCCGAGTTCACACGGGGGAGAAACCATTTCAGTGCGACGTCTGTCACCAGTGTTACTCAACTAAGTCCAACCTCACTGTTCACAAGAAGAAGCACAATATTGGAGTGCCTTTTCAGAAGAAGGAGCACAGGTGCCCTTTTTGCAATAAGTTACACGCCAGCAGGAAAACACTAGCAAAGCATGTCAGGAGGTAGGTATCAGTCATTGTGAAAGGGCTACAAAGGATCTGACTGTACAAACACATGTCTGCACACAACATTGTTATACTTCATAAGCCTCTTCAATGAATTAGAAAACTGGCCAGTGCTGGCCATTGGCCTCCTGTGTAGCATTCATTTTCATACCCGATGTCTTTCCAGAACACTCATGTGCCTATGTATTACCAAGCTGCGTACTGAATATTGCTGCTTTTTCAGATTCCACCCTGACCACATTCAAGAGTTCCTTTCAATGAAGAAAAGAAAGAGTGAAACTTGGAAATGTGATGTGCGTGACTTTATCATAATTTATTTTAGGGTCTTTTGCTTTGAGCTGCATTTTTCTTGAGATGGTTATTGTTGGGTGGACCTTGCATGCTCTCTCTGCTTTCTTTGTTATGGAGTGAAAACAAATAGATCTAGCTTTTTTATTCCGTTCTTCTTCAGAGCACCATGGCTGTTCATGGCTCAAAAATGGACATACAATATTGTAATATTAGCACAGTACAGCCTTGTCTGTATGACCATTGGCAGAGAAACCAGACTGACGCCCAGACTATGGTCACGCTTTTCATTCTGACTGTAGCTGTGCATGTTTTTCATGATCGCTGTGTGTCATCGTTCCGGAATGCGTGACGGTGTCTTTGCTGTTCGATTGGTCAGATCTGCCATAGGTCCTTCACCCGTCGGCCACACCTGGAAGAGCACATGATCCTCCACTCGCAGGACCGGCCCTTTAAATGCGCATTTTGCGACGACTATTTCAAGTCGAGGTTCTCGCGACTGAAGCACCAAGAGAAATACCATTTAGGTAATGTTGGTGCTTCTGCACGTCTGACGAGAGTTTGTTCAAGGGTTAAGGAGGGTGAGTCATTATCTCAAGGGCCAAATACTTGTTCTTTTCAGGACCATTTCCTTGTGAAATTTGTGGCAGACAGTTCAATGACACGGGAAACCGGAAGCGTCATATCGAATGCACGCATGGCGGGAGAAGAAAATGGACTTGTTCCACTTGTGGGAAATCTGTACGCGAAAGGTAATGCTGTGTTTGTAAAGCTTTTAAGTTACGATTGTCAACTTCTAATGGAGAGGATTCAGTTCATATATTCATATGGTCATGTATACTACAAAAGGTAAGCCGTTGTATAGTTTGTAACACTAGGTTTATTGTGTATTTCCTGCACAGCTGGTCATTGATAGTTTAATGTAGCTGTCGGCCGTCTTGTCGACAGTTAGATTCTGATAAGTTCGGAAAAATTCTGATGTCTTTTGATTTGTAGCTCAGATTAGCATAAAAATATGTCCTGGTGATGAAAGCGGATCGATTATTTCACCAGTTGAGTCAAAGTCTCGTGTTTCAGGTCAATGCAATACCATTTACTTTGTTAACAAACGACTCCTGGTAATGAGAAAAATGTTTTGGGTGGAATTCAGCTGATTGATTGAGTCTTTACTGAAAATATCAAAACTTTTTTTTAGAACTACTTTAAATGAGCATATGAGGATTCATAGTGGAGAGAAACCTCATCTTTGCAGTATATGTGGCCAGAGTTTCCGGCATGGAAGCTCGTACAGGTGAGTTCAGGTGAACATGCAGGTGCTTATGTAAGACAAAGGGTCGAGTGACTGACGGAAGCTGAGAATAAAAATCAACGGAAAATTAATGACCAGAGTCACAACAGTCTGCTGTTTGAGTTTCCTTTAATGTTTACGTATTATGTCCATGCATACATGTCTCC
>JAODJW010000043.1:7522902-7543283 GCA_026777045.1 Hyperopisus bebe
GGGTTTGTTGAATTTAAGCAAGCCACAAATGTCTGCTTTTTTGTTAAATTAACTTTTGTGTCACAATGAACACTCTGTAGGTGCAAAACATTTTAAGTATGCTTTGTAAATTGAATGTTAAAAATCTCAATCAGATGCATTTTATTGGGGGGGGGGGGGGGGAGTACTTACGCAAGACATTGTATTTATTTTTTAAAAATCTGCTAAAAATCTCAGTGCATGCAGATCACCCAGTGGGACTCCAAAGAGCAGGGAAGCCCATGAATGGTCGCCACGGCAACCCGGCACCGAGCAGCACGGCTCTCGTTATGAGGGAAGCGCACGCCGTGGGGAAGGCAGGCGAGTCTGAGGGACCCATGCTATGCTGGCTACGGGTTCGAGAAGACGGGCCAGCGGCACCTGAGCCACAGGCGTAGATCTGAAGGACAGGGGCCGGCAGAAGGCCTCAGAGACCGAGTGAAGAACTTGGGCCTTGCAGGTGGATATGGAACGTCTGCTTCGCGAAGTCCAGACTCAAGCCACATTCTACATAACGGCTTATTCGGTCCCGGGTCATGGTGATCCTGGGGCTTAGTCCACCAATCACAGGGCAGCCAGGGTGCCAGTTCATTACAAGGCACACACGCAATAACATGCTTTGAACATGACATATCTACATGAGAACATGCAAACCCCACACACATGCGAGAGCAGGACATGAACAGAGGTGCCCGGAGATAGGAGGCCATGGTCATGCCAATCGAGCAGCAGTGCCCATCCTTCAGATATAATCCAGAACAAATATTTAAAGAGGAGACATTTTGGGTTATAGGCACTGGCGTGTTTTACTGATTTGTTCTTTTTTCCCCAGATGAAATGGATGATAATTAGGAACCACAGTACAGTGTTTTAATCAACTCACCTTCCAACACAAGGCTGGAGATCAATGACATTGTGTAAGAAATTAGACCAGCGATTTATTAAAGACTAAGACAGATGACCTGTTATAATCTAGAAATGGCCATTTAACTCTTTGTTTTAACTGAGGTCATTGTAATTGATGTATTTCACACCACCCCCCCTCCATAACCACACACATACTGGTTTGTATTCATGTCTTTGTGGGGACTGTCCATTCATTTCTATGGGAAAATACTTCTGACTTTTTCAGTTTTTTTATTACATTCACAGATTTTTATAAAAATAGAAGTTCCCTTGCAGGGATCGAAATAATGCTCACACAAAGTTGGGGCTGAGACTCGAACCCTGTGCCCAGAGGTGTGAAGCAAAGGTGATAACCAATGTGCCACCCCCCCTCCCTGCTGCAGCAAAATTAGTATGGAGAGAATGTAAATGAGAGCAATATTCTCATTGGATGGGAAGCTACAGTAGAACAACCTCATTGGATAGGGAGCAATGGAAGAAAATGAACAGTGATTGAGTTAAAGCTCTGGACTTAAAGTCATTAAAATCTTAACCAAGTAATGAATATAGTCATTTTATTTAAATACTCTATTACTTAATTTATTTGCATCCTTGTCACAACCTGCCGGACGGGTTCAGGGATAAAAAAAAATTAAACGATCAGAATTGCTGAAGCTGTAATTGATACTAAGCAGGACAACAAATACTTTCATGAATCTGTAATTTATTAATCTTGGTATCATAGAAAATGTTGAGTTGTTCATTTCTTTGTTAAATGTAATTAGCCATATGTTTTTTATTCATAGTAAATATTAGAATGTTTTGAGTGCCTCGGAAATTAATTTTTTTTTTAAAAAGCTGAGGTTTCTTTTTTAAACTTTGAATTCCCTTCCATTGCACCTGAGGCATCAGCTCTGGCCAGAGGAGGCGCCGTCTTTGTTCTCTGACAAAAAAAATTCCTTGCATCTGAATCTGGACACTGCATTGAGGATGGGCTTGGCTCCATGCCTCCTTCTGCGGAAGACATCAATTCAGGTCCAAGTTCAGGCCTTCAGCAGAGGTCACCTCTTTTTAAATTCTGTTTTATGAGTTGTTATGCATTTTAGGTGTGTACCAAGCCTGCAGGATGCTCTCAGCTCACAAAAAGATCTGACAGAGATCCTTTTAGAGATCCACATTCAATATCATTTTTGAAAGTGTTTTTTTATTAATGTACACGGAAGCTTTGCTAAATTATGTCCCAGAAATGCCACAAAATACACCAGGTTGCCGACCAATGTCATATTCTGTGAAAGGTACACAGTAATGAGCACTCAAAATACAAACACTCGCTAACCATTAACCTAAAATATAATTATAGGTTTGTTAATGTCAACGATGTTAAAATAATGAATATTTGATTGAGTGAAATTAAAGTCATTGCATAAATGCAGCTATATCTGTGTTCAGCTAACATTTTCTGATAGGTAATTTTTTAATGTTTTCTCCAAAGCAAGGACCCGTTGGTCAAAGGGCAGCACCAACCAGCATAAGTGGATGATGGATAGATGGATGGATGGATTAATGGATAACATAATGTTAGCTTATAGTGTACAAATCCAAAAAATCATGTAGCGTTCAGGGACAGATTTCTAACATTTAGAATAGAATAGGATAGAATAGAACAGAATAGAATAGATCTTTATTGTCATTGTTTTAAAAACAATGAAAGACCAATTAGCAGCTCTAGGACTGTCAGCATAAAAAAATACAACATAACAAATGTAAACAGACAAATAACATACAGAATATGCAGAAGTAGTGGTGCAAAATGGTAATAAAGTGCAAGAAACAAAAGTGACACATTGACAGCGAGTTAATGAACTTCCAGTTCTTGGGGTAGGAGATCACTGCATCTCAGACTGAGCAAGGGGAAGGGAGGGGTTATGCATTTGACTGTTTTAATCTATTTGTTTTGGATCTGACTGGACATTTGTCCATAATCCTTCAATCCCACAGAACAACTTAAAAGAAGCGTAATGCTGAAAAGCGAGTGAGACAGGCTGTAGGATGAGGGGGTGACTAAGTGAGAGCGCTGTCCGTTCGTGGCGTGGGTTTTAAAAGGGCCGCATGACCAGCCTTTATGCTAAAGCAGATTAAAGACACATACTGCAGGTAACAGGGCGCGAGACATTACGAGAAAAGCAGGCGAACGTCATTGTGTCGCGGCCAAAATCACCGCTTCTTTGTCCCCGATCAGAGAGACTGCCCGGGAGGTAGGCACCACGGTGCCGTCATCAAGCCTGCATTCACGCTTCATATCTGGGAGGCCGCTAACAGAATCTGCCGCTTTCTCTACGACCTGCTTCCCAAAATGCCCCTTAAAGGACATAAAATATGAGTGTAATCAGTTGGTGCATATTTTTTAAGAATCTACATGAACAGGAATGGTGGTTGCTAGTTATAATTTATGTTCATTTGGGGTGACGCATTTGAAAAGAAAAAAACTTGATGTTCGTGTCATTTCTGCAGAAAAATCACTACATACACATTTAATATGCATATCCCCCAAGGATCCAGCAATACATTTGTGCCCTCTGCCAAAAGGTCAATCCCTCTCTTCCCTTCTCTTCTCTTTGTACACCTTTGACTTCAAGAAGGATGCCGAGTCTGTAGAAATTCTCAGATGACTATGCAGTAGTAGGTTGTATAACTGTGGACTGGCGCGACCAGAATCACCCCAGCACAACATTTTTTATGACCAAGGAGTTGGCTGTGGACCGGAGAAGTTCATGGTCCCTGGTAGCTCCCCTGTTCATTTGGGGAAAAGAGGTGGAGATTTCCAAGTATCTGGGTGTCCACCAAGGTAGCGAAGTGTACTAGTGACAGAGCTGTACTACCCTCTACAGGAAGGGCCAGAACAGGCTGTACCGCAAGAGGCTCAGTTCCTTTAGAGTCCGCGGTCATTCTGTGACTGTGGTAGCCAGCGCCGCCTTCTACACTGTCGTGTGCTGAGCCTGCGGTGTGAACGGGATGGATGCAGCTCGACAAGCTGATCAGGAAGGCTGGGTCAGTGCTAGGAACTGGACACTATCGCCACTGGCAGAGAGGATGCTGTCCAGGTTTCAGTGGGGCATGGACATTATTGCTCACCCACTTCATAGTTTTGTGTTTGGATAGAAAGCATATTTAATCAAAGACTGCTCAGTAAAATTACAGTATTACAATATTAAAATAATCCAAAATGGATACATACACTGATTGCCTCCAAAAATCATTCCTTTCAGTGGCTAACAGATTGTACTACCAGCAAATCTCTTCAGGTACATGTGAAATACCACCCATTTCTATAAATATCTATAGTTTTTTGTACAATAATTACCAGCAAATTTGTATATGTATTCTGATATATCTTATACTGTACATGTCACTCTTGTAAGGGTCTGTTGCTCCTTAAAGAGGACAATTAGGGCTTTAAGATGACATCATATATATATATATATATATACACACACACACACACACACACACACACACGCTTCATATTCATTTACTTAGTCGACATCAATAGCAGGTGGTTCAAAATCACTGAATGACTCCACAAGGAATTAGACCGTTTAAAATTGTAATTATTTGCATGTATGCATTTTGCATTATGGGAATACATTGAACAAATAAGCAGGAAGCAGTAACCGTTTTCGACATGCCTGGCATCGTGCGTGGGCTATGCTACCGTCGCGACTTTAATTCCTGCTACGTCCGCTTTCATGGTTGTGTTATGCACTGTCGGTTAGGGTACAGTCCAGCGTAACCAGGCTGTCAGCCCAGTCACTGCGAATCTAGGTTCAAATGACCGAGCAAAGAAACATGCAGGGCAATCACCCCATAGGAAAAAAGGGAGTGTGACAGCTGTATACCTCTTCAGGAAGTAACATTGTATGGTAGAAAAAAGCCAGATAGCAAATATGAAGAGAATACAACAGTCTTGCTTCAAGATTCCTCAACCTGTACTTCACTGAAGTAAACTGAAGCATGATAGACTATAATTAGTCTGCGCGTTTGGCAGATAAGGCGTCTTTAGGAAGCACCTGAACTGACTTCGAATAGTTTGTATACTTAACTCTTACATGGTCCTACAATAATTATGTTACCATGACATGTGCCTTTGGGGTAGGTGTGAGAGTTAATTCCAGTCAGGCTGATGTGACTCAAACTTCATACAAAATATTCATAGAACGAACCTATAAAACTCCAAATGCCTTAGAAGTCAGAAAAAAAAATGGAAACCATATACAAGACTATCATGCCTTGCCTACGTGCCCCTCGTTCTCTCCCTAACCTGTTGCTTGTTTTGTCCTACCTCTCATTTCCACCCTCGTGTGGATCACTCCAGCTACCTCTCGTTTGCGCCCTCATCAGTGGTGTTATAAAGTGCTTCCCCAGTCCAGTAATTGGTGTTGCGCCCTACATGTGCCACCAGAGTCTGTCCCGTGCTTCAGCCCTGCTCAATCCACATCTGCCCATTTTGACCCCTCGTGGTCCTTTGAGTTTACCCTGCTTCTGTTCAGTTTTCCCAAAATAAAGCCCTTTTTGTTACCTCCCATGCTTGGCCTCGCCTCTTTCCTTACCCGGGTATGACAAAGACAATATTTTTTGAATATTATTGGTATTTTGTTTTACAATTTTTTGAAAAATGAGAAGTGCCCGAGTCTCATTTTAAAAGTTTTAGAAGGACAAATAGATAAAAACAGAAAATAATTCATTAAAAATATTTACATATAAATACTGCCCCAAAACAACATGGACATTGTATTTACTTATTACTCAGCATACTGACCTGGTATTGAATATCATTATAGTGATTTTAGATCATGGCTGTGCTTTGAATGATAATCTAGATGTTCCAGCAAAACATTTCTTACTCAGCTTTGACTACAAAATTAATTCTGGTTAGAGATTCTCTGTGAGATGAACAGGCACCGCTGTGAATGCTTTCGATTTTAATTATGACAGCTAATCAGGTTAAATTAAACATGCCAGAGTGAGGAATGAAAACGTTAAAACTTGTCGCGCAAACTCTGTTCGCGATCCCTCCCTCCACTGGCATCCTGCGACGTCATCGAAGCCCAGCAGGGGCATCAGCTTACGGGGCTGTTTTGATGGAAAATCAATAAGATTGTGTCCCTGAGCAAGTGGTATCGGATTAGCTGTTGTTTGCCGCACATGTTGGTGCTGTTATGCTGCAGATGGTAACTGATCCAACCAGCGAAACATGGCCAGGCTAATATTTGCTAGACAATAAATTTGGCACCTCCTGTATTCAACATAGCTAAAGATGCTGGATGCAAGACAACCAGCACGTCTTAAGTCTTAAACCAAAAAAAAGCTACATCTGAGGATTGAAATAGGAGTCAGAGAACTAGATAGACATGAATTTCCTCAATGGAACTCCTGTTTTCTCCTGCAGACCAAAAAGTAAATTGATGATATTTATTTCCTTGTAGTGTGTGATTGTGTCAGTATGTGCCCTGTGATGAATTATCGTCCCACCCAGGGTGCAGGGTTGGTGTCATGGCGGGGCATTTGCGGGGCATTTGCGGGCCATACCCCCCCGAATGCACCACTGTACCCTCCCAAATGCCACCCACCAAGGACTCCATCTTTTAATCTTATTTCAATAAAGTAGTTAAAACAAATAAGCCCCGTCTCTCCTAGGAGCCCCCCCCAGATTTGTTATGACACCGGCACAGTCAGGGTGTCCCCTGCCTCTTGGTTCCAGGGGACAGACCCAAACTCACCACAACCCCCTGCTGTGTAAGTGTTCATGGAAGATGGAGGGATGAATGCATAGATCAATCTTTCACATTCCTCTTAATTATTCACAGCACCTTCACATGCCTTCACATAAATATGGGGGTTTTGTCTTCTAAAGGGGAAGAAAGGTATTAATAAAGCCATCAATCAGCCAGCAACCTATACATGTGGATAGTTTTGAGGGCAAACGATACTGAAAAGTTGGCTCTGGAAAATGTGAGTACAATATGGCTGAAGTGACAAATAAAACTAAATCTGCTTATTTGTTTTAAAGGACATTACTTAGTATTCTGTTTTTTTTTTTTTTTAATTCAAACATTTTTATTTAAGGAATTGGTACCACTTTACAATAAGGCTACCCTTTTCCACTTATAAATGGTAGTAATTAACTCATAAGAATAAAACTGGTATAATTTGTTTATAATTGTCTAGTACTGATTTACAAAGCGTTACAACCTAATTAATAATCTGTTTATAAACCATTCATAATCCCTTTATAAGGGTAGCCTTATTGTAAAGTGGCACCAATGAATTCCTTCTTCCCGCTTTTTTGCCAAAAGGATCAATCTAATACAATCAGCTTTTTAAACCTTATATTACAATTCTCATTCATATTGCCTGGAAACAGAGATGATGGTGAAGAATCCGACGGTAATGATTTTTCAAGATAATGGATACAGGCTAAGCATAACCATAAACATTGTATTTTTACTTTCAAAGTCATAAACTTTTCTCCTGCCTCTCCGCTCAGCTTTATTTCCCAAAGTGCTCTTAGGGTGATCTGCGTAACATGAACGCACTACGGTCACCCTCACCGAGTGAACCCTTCAAATTAAATTCAAATCATGCCAATTTTTCAATATGTTGTATTGCAGAATATTAAAAAAAAATACTTCATACTGTAAAATGGAATTTTATCCACTTTATTACTGTTTGCAGAAATAAGGACGACACAGTCAGCCCTTCCACATGGGGGGTTGGGGGTTAGGGGTGCAGGCCCCCTGTGATTCGGAGAAACCGCATAAAATTTTTGTCCGCCTGGGTCCCCTTGGTGAACAAAGTGAGCATGTGAGCAAAAACACACAAGCAACGCACAACACAAAGATCACTGCGTGATCACGGTGAGGTCACTGCGTGATCACGGTGAGGTCACTGCGTGATCACGGTGAGGTCACTGCGTGATCACGGTGAGGTATCACGTGACAGGCTGCCATACACACATTTGCTGTCCTCCAAAACTGTACATTTATTTTATGCAGTTATGAGTTACTGAACTTTTCGTGTCCCCTCCGCTGGCCTTCGTGTGTCGCCGCCGGCTTTCACAATACTCCTAAAAGCTCCCAAGAAATTCCCATTTCATTTCTTACGAGGCCCACGCGATATATCGAATCTGCGATGGCAAAGTCACGATGAAGGAGGGTAGATAGCATGCGAAAAATGGAAGTCAAGATTTCAACTTATAATAAATCTGAGCTACATTTTCACTTTCAAATTAAGATCTTACTAGGGGGCCTCAAAGCCCCACGCACAGGGCTGGGGGGTACACCCCAGGGAAAATCCCAATATGAAAATAATACAAAATATACCATAATACTATTTTTTTCCTTGCAGATAAAATGGTATTGGTTGGATGCTTTTAAAGCACTGCGATACTGGACGGGCTGAAAAATGCAGGCCAATAATACAAGTCAAACTCAGTGTGGAACAACAGAAGTCAATAAGTCCCTCAGAGCTACCTGTATAATCTATTCTCTGCTGCTGAATTTTGTTTATCTCCTGTTCAATTTATATTCAATTTATGAGTAAGTTATAAACTTTCTTCTGCTTTTTGTTGTTCACATGGTTCTTTGTGGAATCAGACACACAAAGACAGACAGCACGCAATAGGTGCACGCACGCACCTATTCATATCTTTGTGGGGACCGTCCCTTGATTTCAGTGGGAACATGACGACCTTAACCCCTACTCAGCCCTAAGCTTAACCATAAGTAACCAAACAAAATACAAGATTTTTGGCATTTTTAGTTTTTGTTTGCAGTGACAAAATAAATAAATGGTCATCAAAATAACAGTTTTTATCACACTGGTGGGACATTTGGTGCACAGAATTTAATATATATTCCTCTCCCCCCAGACACACTTGTAGTATTATTTCATGCATAAACAAATAAAATAATATGTAAACAATGGTCAAAGGTTAATTAAATAGGTCACACAGAACATCATATTCTGGATGATTCTTAAATATTATTTAGGGACGCTCAGACCTTTTAGCCTTTCTTTCCATAATTATCATCGATAATTTAATATGAATCACTTATTTAATCAGGGCAGCCAAATAAGGAACAAAAAATAAAGCATATGCAATATAAGACGACCCAATAGGAGTAATTATCATATTGTTGGATGTTGATTTTATGGTTGATATATGACAGAAAATTCCTGATCCATATAATAATTCGACAGTATTTTAAATCTTTAGCCATTCAGAAGATACAAATACATCTAAGAACTGGAGCCGCATTCTCGTCTCACTCTATACATGTATATTGCGGAGATGACAAAGTTCACTTTGACTTGGACACGAATGAATGGCAATGATCATCTACCCTGAAAAAGAGGGACTTTACTGAATACTGTACCAGTTGAAAGTTTGGACAAACCTACCCATAGAAAGGTTTATTTGCACTATTCTCTACATTCTACAGTAATTATAAAGATATCAAGCATATAAATTGACATATGTGTAATTATGCATTGACCAAAAAAGTATTAAAGAAAAAAAATTTGTATGCTGGGGGGGAGCAGCTCTGTGGGAAGGTTGCTGGTTCAAATCCCCCACTGTTGCAGACTAAGACGACATGGCCCTTTCCGAACAAAATAGGAGGGACAGCAGTGTGCCGAACCATCAGACGCCTCAGTGAGGCTGTCGTGCGGGAAGGGGGCCACATACCCCCCTTACCTAATGGAGAATTTCTGCACCAAGAAAACCAGGCCCTCCATGCCAATAAATAATAAAATATATAACTCAAGATTTTAGCAGTTGCCCAATAATACTGACGTGTTATCATGCCTTGGAGAGACCCGCACACGCACGACCACATACACAAATCACAGATTTTAAATAAATAAAATTATATAGAAAAGCAAAGTCTCTCCACTACTTTGAAATTAAGCATCTCTCTAATGCTTAAATTCCTCTGTTGCTGTTCTCCCTTCTATGACAAACTGTAACAAGATCCCATTTTTGTCCCTTTTTTTTTAATGCGCAAAATGTCTTGTTTTGTACCTGGAAATGCCTGCATCATCACAGCTGTGTAGGTGAGTGTGTGTCTTAAGCATCAGGATCAAGAACCATCCGGGCAGAATCCACTAAATACCTGGGGGCAGGTTCTCAACCTAAACTGCAATATTGCAAGGCTATGAGAGAAAATTTGCTCTGGATGAATTTCATATTGCCTCCTTGAATTTGCAGTTTCAATTATGAAAATCATTATGAGACATCAAGACCTATTACGGCGCTGTATTTTTCCACAGACTGCCAAATTTCATCCATAATTAAATAAATTGTGTGCAAGAGTTTTAGAGTGATTATACAATAATTAAACAAGCAATTATTGAAAAAACTTGTGTCTAAGACAGCCAGCTGCTAATATGAATTTAATGATTGACAGCTTATCTGTTCCAGGATGACAGCTGAAACTGAATAAGATACAAGTTTGCCATTTGCAAGCAATAAGTGCAAAGTCATTTCAGGTTAGGGTCATATTCTCTGAGTGTATTGGAAGTGCAGCAGTGATTATTAGACAAAATAAGCCATTGTGAGTGGTATTACAATTTGATGATTTTATTGGTTATAAAAAAGGAGACAGGGTAGGGTATTAGAGAGCGATGAAACCTATATATTTAAAATATTTAATATATAAATAGTACATAAAGTGCTCTAGTGATGTAGCATTGCACTTTGAGTATTCGCTGAGGGTAATACATTTTTCTCATTTGAATTAATCCCTATACACTATAAAGGCAATTCTTTTGTGCTGGGAAAAAAAGAGGACTTGCAAAGGCACGCTTTGTGCCCGTTTCTCAAATGCCTGGCCCTCCTTTCTCATTCAAAACCGTTTATCCTTCCCTTTTTCTCCAGAAGAAAGTCCGCTGACAGCATGGTCTTTCCCCCCAGGGGGGTTACCTTTGAAGGCACTGTCAGACCTCCACCTTGCCTGGCGTTTGCGCTTAACTCAGCCGTACACACTCACCCAGCTGTCAGCAGCACGTGGCTTCCCAGTCCTTTGTTCCTCTGAAAGGATGGAATGTAAAAGAGTGAGGTCTGTAAAAGCAGAGAAGTTATTTTTCATTTCTTTCCATGCATTGTTTAGTCTGGGAAGCTCCATACTAGTTCATTTCTATTTGTTTACATGTATAGGTCCGGTAATGCATGTTGCTGGAATGGCTCTCCCAGAGTCGCGTATTTTGCGGCACAGATTTCGATATAATTCCCCTCTCAACGGACACTACAGCAGTACCCTTTCGTGTGTAAACCGTTGAGTTATGGTGCCTTCCATCACTACACTTCCAGCCGGCATTACTGGCTGCTACAGGAAGACACAGCGAAAGGCCAACATTAACGTCAGCTGTAACGACACGTAAGGAAGTCTTTAAGTATGCTTATGTGCTGGGGGGACGTTGACAGCAGAGGTGCAGATTTCAGGTCCAGAGAGTACAAATCCAGACCAGGATTTTGTTTCAACCAGTCAGTTGAGTATAGAGTCACAGTCACAGAGTATTGAACTGGTTCGGTGGAACAAAATCCTGGTCTGGATTTGTACTCTCTGGACCTGAAATCTCCACCTCTGGTTGCCAGTCATTTAGTGCTGGACACGGAGATATTTTTCCCCACTATGAGTACCATGGAAATAATAATAATAATAATAATAATAATAATGATGTTAAAATGTGGCTCAATTTATTCAGTTCACTTGTAAAATTCTTGCTAAAGCATGTACACCCTTTGAGCCACCCATGCCAAGAAGGGCGCTTTTAAAAAATAATGTAGATTGAATTTAATTGAATAGGTGGCATACCAGTAAAACTGAAATACTATATATGACACCTTGGTGGGTAGCTGGCAGAGATGAAGGTCAACTGTAGCAGTCTTTGGCCGCTTCTGCGTGAGCCAACGGAAAGAAGCCATTTTGCCTTTGAACTGGAGACAACGGCGTGAAAAGTTGGATGAGAGTCCCAGTGAAAAACAGAAAAGTTCTCCTTGCTGAACGTGGGCTGCAGCCCTCATTGTCCGTGGCTTTGCCAGAGGAAATTCCCTTTGATCTGGTGGCCGACTTGCATAGCCGATAACATTGGGTCGATTGCGGTTATATAAAGGTCTATCTGTTATTTCGATTTTGTTTTCAACCTATCAAATTTACGTGGAGTATAGACATAGATAGGATAATGAACAAGATAACTGAATTTGAGCAAGTAGTATTAGTACTACTATCAACAAATATACATGACGAAAAGGATGATGTGCTATTTACAAAGGAAAAAAATAAAATGTTTTTAAAAAGTGTAGGATTACAGTATATAAAACAAAATCAGCTATACAGTTAAACCTCAACTGCAATGGGTTGGTGCCCCATCCTGAGTTGTTTGCTCCAGATCCCCCACGACCCTGTAAGGGACACGAGGTCAGAGAAAATGGATGGATGGAATTAAACCTCAGCTACAAATAACCCTTAATGTTTTTCATGCAAGAAATAAATCTATAAATAAGAATGGATCCGCATGAATTCAGAGGCCATGAAATTTATGCTGCCCCTAATACCGCTTCCCACTATTTCAAGGATGTTTACTTCATGTCACAGAACAACACAATGCTCTAACTTCAGTAGTCATTAGGGGAGAAGGACAGGGATCAAGTTTTGACAAAGGGGACATTTAGCAGCCCTGAAATGAGCACATCAGCAAATGCAGCTGAGAATCCCAGCTCATGCATTCCGGAACACGCGAAAGGCTATTACTCCTTTCAGTCTTTAGCGGTATCTAATACCTTCTACTGTTCTCAGCTGTCTAGAATAAACTCATTGTTATGGATAGTCAGACTGGAGCCGACGTTCTGACACATAGAATGTGCAAAAGCAGCTGTTAATCATGACCTCTCGGAAACAGGCAAGCTCTCAGAAGAGGGATTTCAGGTCCAGCAAACAGGCAAATATTGCGAAGTAATAAAAAAAGAAGCTGCAAAGTGGATTGAAAGCGGCCGCTGAAGCATCTTTCCTCAAGTGAATATCAGGCACTTTGCTGAGCCAAAGAACTGCTTGCCTGCATATAATCCGGATCTCCTAAGTGTTTTACATGATGGTACATGTTATGGTTTGGAAAATCAGGAATTTCGAATATAAACAAACAAGTAAAAATGACTTCTATTTGCATTTAGTCTAATTCTATTATGTAGCAGAAAATGTGTCCTAAATGAAACAATGGTCTGAAGCGTAACTACATGTCAGACTGAATAAGTTGGAATTTATTTTCATCCCTGTCTGATGATAATAACTATAATTATATGATTGCCTAGTGTGCTCTTAACACATCAGTGCTGATTTTTTTCCTTACCAATTTCCACACTTTCCAAATGAAACTGCAACATCAGTTTGGCTGCTCCCCATTCTAAACAGTGAAATAATATCCTTAGTGAATGTGCTTCTGATCCCGATTTGCATCTCAAAGGCGTGTAATCTTTTAACATGATGTGACTTTACGAAGCGTCTCTGCCGAGAGAGTATATATGCTTTTAAACGTGCATTGTTGGTGCTCCATGGCAGCAATATCACGGGTAAATCAGAAAAGAATTACAATGAATCATAATGCTGGATAAATCGCTGTTTCTGGCTGTATGGATAGGTTTGAAAGTACAGCATCAGTTGCATTTTATGCTTTCGTACCCAGTTAGCCTGATTAATATGTATGCAATCAACAAGAACGAAGTTCTGCCCTAATTATAGTGGTGTCTTCCTTTGGGAGATTGGGTTTTAATTAGGAATCAATGCAATCTCAAAGCCGGATCAGAACTGAGTTCGCACCATTCTCCTGTGTGGTTCCACCTGATAGCTCTGGACGTGCTGGAGTAGGGGGTTGCTCTGGGACAGATACACGAAGCTGCGAGTGCCCTTCAGGCGTCGAATATTCAAAATACATTTCAGGCCCGCAGCTCGCCGGAGAGAAAAATGTCAATATCCCGACAATAAATGAAAAGAATCATGATTACGCTGGAGGGAACAAAAGAATAATTAAACCAGACAAGTATTCAAGTTGAGGGCTTGGGATATTGAGAGAGACTTCCTTTCTGTAGATCTCCTCCTATTAGCATAGAAATTTAAATAATCAATTGTAAGAGCACAAACCAAAACTGTTCACATGGCTGTACAACTAATGGAGCATAAAGATTTGTAGTCTGAGCAAAGCACCAAACTACCAAAGCGGTCTACATATTAACCCAAACCCAGGAAGGATCAACCTCAATTTCAATTGGCCATCCCCTTCATACGAGCATTTTTATTTACCTACCATGCTGACCCACATGGACGACAGCAGCAGCTTACAACACCGTGCAAGATGAACGCGATCAGATACAAAAATACAAAACTGTGTCCTACATCGCATTTGCATCGGCCTTTAAATCCAAACAAAAGTCATGGAGCGGCTGAGACCAGAGTCATTTTTGTACGCACTTCAACAGACAATATTTGTACAAACATACTTTTTTGTTCCAAACAAAACCATAAATAAAAAACTGATCTTTCAATGAAATGAAAATAATTTCAAAATGAACAAAGCAATACAACTTGAACTTAAAGTGGTCATAAAAAGTGCATAACCACACTTTCCCTTTCCAACATTTGCCCAAACAAATTTGAAATGTGCCAGCTTGCTTTCAGTCGTGATGTATAACATTCATGCCCATATTGCCCCTTCACTAATCTTTAAGATGGCACAAACAACTTCATTATTTTGTAACCTTCTCACTTATTTACATTCACATATTTACTTTGTTCTTTACACAGTTCCTGTGAGGAAAAAATATCTACAGCATAACTCAAAATATGTTTATTCACCCCCAGTTCAAGTAGAGAATGCCAAAGGCACACAGTCTCAGTCGAGAATCAAATATTGAAACTAAAATCTCAAACAGGACACTAGAGACATGGCTACAAACATTTACAATATGATTAGGAATGTTTTTGTATGACAAAATTTGCTTCCCCCCCAATTAAATATTTACCACGATGTAGGTGGTTCTGCTCATCCCCTGAAAGCTCTCTTTCTCGGAAGCTTCTGGAAGTCATCACTGGCAGCGGTTTTTATACAAACAGGTTTCACCGCAACATGACGCTCTCAAGGCAAAGAGGCTCTGGGTGACGAACATGAGATGCATCCCAAAAAAAAGCAGTACTGGCACAATCTTGGTGACTGTGAGGTACACGGGGCAGAGTGGAACATTAAGTGTCTCTGCCTGTGTAATTACCTTGCCAGAGACTACCTCTGCAAATGCTATTGCTGTTTATACACAAAGGCTGGCTGGCTTAGTGAATCATATTTTCTGCAAGTCATTGTTAATATTTAGCTCCCTTTCAGAATGTACTTCTATTTATTTTTGAAGGATCTGCGTTACAAGGCTCTATTTACCGATGGAAAGTATCACTCAAATCCTGAAAAGGTTCACCGTTATTCCTTCGAATACTAATCCTTTCACTCAAGGCCACAGATGAGTGCCAGGCTTTGGAAAAGCTCTGTTATTCACATGTGAAAATCAGCCCTATTCACACTTTACAGATATAATGGTTTATGTTAGAGTTGTGGTTGGAAAGGATGCCCCTGGATCCGGGAATCCTTGACTGTGATGAGAAAAGTACCTCAACTACATGCTAAACTGCTGAATGGGGTAAGGAGGGAGGGCTGGACATTCTGGGGTGGGGCCAAGTCAGGTGACAAGAATAATCATTCACTTCACCTCTGCCTTACCAACAACCACACAAAACAGGCTTCTGTTTTTCTTGCGACCCGGATGACTTGCACATTCCTAGATGCTCAAGCACCTTGTGGTGAGACTTGATCTCAGTCCTTCAATTTTTTTTCCCATTAAACCAGTCAGTGAAGATCCCTGGTTCTGCTGACCATTCTTGTGTCACATGGTTCTATTTCTATGGCTGAAGGAAGTCTTTGTGTGTGTGTGTGTGTGTGCGCATGTGTGTGTATGTATGTGTGCATGCCTATATGTAATCGCAATTGTGAGACCAAAATTGAGAGATCACATTTGTTCACGTCCTCACTTTATGCTCTAGCAATTCTGTTAATGTCATGATCAAGAAATTTCACAAAGTGAAGACTTTTTAAAATATGCAAAATTATTTTGCCTGTGAACTGCTGGCAAATACATTATTTAAATTTTGATTTAATTCATTTTAATGAATGGAACTTAAGGGAATATAGACTAATTTTTATCTGAACAATTTCACTATCGATTTGACATCTGACAAATTATGCCATGGATACAATTCAGCCAAAAATGTTACTTAAAAAAAAAAATATAGAAAAGTGACGGCCAGGTTCACTAATAATATACAGTATGTTTCATTAAACTGAACAGCCAAATATAAATATGAAACCTGAAATTATAAAGATGAAAGGCACAAGCCTTTAGATTCCTTAATAAAAGAACCGCTGGGTAACTGTCAGGGCACAGGTCATAATTTAACGAAAGCTCAAACATTAGCTATCAAAGAAATTCCCTGGTATAAATTTAATCATTAATTTTACATCCATACATTATTTGCAAACTTTGAGGCCATCGTTTTCAAGTTTTTCAATAGTCAGGGACGAGGAGTGCATGGATTTGCATCACGGATTGGCCTGAATTTATCAGGTAGCCTTTGGCATTATTCTGAAGATTTAGCCTGAGGGGCCACTCCTTCTCAGACACTGCTCCCCGCTCCTTCACAGACGCTGCTCCCCGCTCCCTCTCAGACGCTGCCCCCCGCTCCTTCACAGACACTGCTCCCCGCTCCTTCACAGACAACGGCATTCCATTACATATCGCGTTGTGTCTCCGTCTTGATCGGATCGATGGGACTAAATTCCTCACCTCAATATCCACTATCCGGCAAGAACATTATTGTTATATACCTGTTGTTTATTCCAGTGCATTGCATTGCTTCATCACGGATATGGTCCTTCCTGAAGAGGTACAGTGTGCTCATTGTCTTTTCCGGAAGGGTGTCACTGGCCTAGAACCCCATTTCCTGGGTATCCGTTATCCTCCAGCAAAAAGACAGAGATGGATGCCAGTACAGGGGTGAGTCTAATGAGATACAGTAACGGGAAATGCTTAATGCATGAGAGGGTCGCGCTTAAGACTAATGGGGGGAGAGGGGGGGACGTTGGGGGGATTAATGGGGCAACGGTAGACCGT
Organism: Hyperopisus bebe; assembly: GCA_026777045.1. Lineage (NCBI taxonomy): Eukaryota > Metazoa > Chordata > Actinopteri > Osteoglossiformes > Mormyridae > Hyperopisus > Hyperopisus bebe. The sequence continues at coordinate 7,540,061 of JAODJW010000043.1, forward strand.
CGCAGAACCTCAAGTCTGCCCACGTCCAGGCCTTCCAGGTACCTGTGCAAACATCCCTGCATAAAGGTGGCAGATAATAACGAGTGGGTGTCTGACAGAGGACCTACATTAGCAGAAGTCCCAGCTAGAGAGACAAATTGAGAATATATTCATGAGTCACAGCAATAGGGCTTTAATAAACCTTTACACATTGGTATTCATCAGCACTAATGGCGAAGCAGCGAATGCAAATGACAGAAAGACACTGCGGATGTGCCAAATGAATATTACCCACTGCCAGTTCGGGAGACTTTGGCTTTAGCTACGGAGGGAACATTTAAGGAGGAAAAACTCATATTGGGAGTCCTATAATCAAGGGGCCACCCTTTAAAGAGAGTCACTAAGCAAGACACTGCTGCTTCCATTAGGCATCACGCGTTTTAAAAATCGCACGTAAATTAAATTAAACAGAAGTGGAAATACCTTATGAACTGCTCATTAGATTTTACCATTCTGCACATCGATAAAAGATTATTTTATAGGTTGTTTATACTCATTTTTTGTTGGGCTGGCAAGCGTTTGGGAAGAAAACAACAGGCACAGAGATGTATCATAACACCTGGAGAATGTAATTTTGACCTTGTCTCGACCACGTTAACCCCAAGAGGAATGCTGTCCACAGCCCTTTTGAAGTAATATCCGTGTGAATATCAGCAGTGATGCGGAATGTAGCTGGCCAGTGGTATGTTGTATATAAATTGCAGTACTATATATCAACTCTGGGTATCAGGAAAGTTCAGCCCTCTATTGATCTGTACCCTTAACTATTTTACTGCTAGTAATTTATTGCAATCGGTGTCTGGTCTTTGATTGATGAGGGGAGCTGAACAGGCCGAATTTAGCCTCTGTCGTTCCCCGCGTGTCTTCTGCTGCCCTTCTTTATGTGCGTTACTTGCGACATAACAATGTTGCTTATTTGCATGCCATCCAAAGTCATTCTGACTTCAAACTAAAAGCAGAGATGAAAGCCTTAATGGACTCAATAGGAAGAGGATATTAGAAGAAATGTATTCACCAGATGACATTATTTGTCTTTGTTAGCAATTGTATGTTTTGCATTCCTACAGGATGCGGGAGCCCATTTGTTCAAAAGAGTCATTGTGAAATATTATTGCGAGGACAATGTTTTCTTTTTCCATGATGGATTTGCATCATTATCTTCACATGAGATGTAAATGAATTCCTCCGCAAAGCTTATCAGAACCGCTGATTTGTTCAGATGGGAGAACCACAAAAACAAACAAACAAACAAATAAATGGAGACCAATAAAACAAGCAAGGATCCTTTCGTTTTTTGCCCTATAGAGGGAAACTGACCAATTGTTTTAGCCAAGGGGAGAATTTAAAACGATAGCTGCATGTGTGAGGAATTAATTTGCCAAATTAGCTACGCCTCATCACATCATGTGATGTATAGGACACTGGGACCTTCTACTACACTTAAGTTCCCCCAAGGTGAGCTTGAGTTCAGCCTACAGCTCCGTGTCAGTGGAACCACATAAAGTCAACCATGAGAAGTTTTATAACCGAGTGGTGTGTGCCAATCCAATTCCAAGTCTGGCCAGGTTTACCATCTTGCCAACCAAGCTGCATTTTCCTTATTTTCTGATTTTCAAACACCAAGAATAATATGCAAAGTATCCCTAAAGCTTTCATGTTTGACTTTGGGAGTCCAGTCTTGCCTGTTCCTGGTATAATGACATGGACCTCTAGTGAGGCAGTGGGAAGATGAATTAACGTTTACTTAACCACACACAAATGATTGCAGCTATGTATAGAGAAGGTCAGGGTAATTCTGATGCTAATTATGTTCATTTACACTACAGGTGTACATAGGATTATGTAGATTATATGAACTGGAGTTATATAATTGTTTACTGGCAGGTTCAACCTAAGAATAACAAAAGTCAGCATCAGACTGTGAGGAGTTTCATAGATGATTTATGAGATTCGATTCCTGAACATGTCTGGTTAATGTTGTTTGCTTTTTATTTGAATAAAAGATACTTTCCCTTAGCATTAATGTAAACCAAAGTCATACACAGTCAGGTAAGTCTAAACGTACTAAACATGCAGAAGCTTAACGTAATAATTGGGAAAAGGCATGTTTGTATAGACACACTACACCAAACACGCACACACACTACACCACACACACTACACCAAACACACACATACGCACGCACGCTACACCAAACACACACATACGCGCACACACGCTACACCAAACACACACATACGCGCACACACGCTACACCAAACACACACATACGCGCACACACGCTACACCAAACACACACATACGCATGCACGCTACACCAAACACACACATACGCGCACACACACACACAAAGTAACCTTTGCAGTCTATATAGGCCAGATACACTTTATACATTGCAGAGTTTCTCTCTTGTAAGAATTGTTCCAATGAATTTTAAGAGAGAATGAAATATTTCTTGTGTTGTTTTGCAAGTTCTGTTTCCCTTTGAAATATAGAAAATAAAAATGTTAATTATGGCCTAATGAGGAAAGTGGAACACCCCTATCCTAGATACTGACACAGTTTCATAAAACCCAGTTTTGCTTTTAAATGCTGATCCAAAACAATTTATTGAGAATGGGGAGAACAGCATTTAATTGTTTTTTCCCCGTTTTATACACAAAGTTATTGATTCATATGTATTATTAACTTTTCATCACTAAGCACACTACTGCACAGTAATTTATATACTAAATGTATGTTTCTTTCTGAATACGTGCCAGTTTTGCCCAAACTATTTAAAGTGAACCTGTGTCTTGGCCTTAAAGGCACTCGATGCCCTCTTTCTAAACCTTCCAGCACCTACCCCCTCAAAAAGTCCCTGCAAACTGCTTTCCTTTGGGTATAGTGGTCCCCCCCCCATTCCAAAGACATGCAGTTAGGCCAATCAGCATCTGAAAATCCGGTGTGTGGGTACCACTGGCATATCATCCAGGGTGTACCCCTGCCGTGTGCCCTGTGATAGACTGGCATACCATCCAGGGTGTACCCCAGCCGTGTGCCCTGTGATAGACTGGCATACCATCCAGGGTGTACCCCAGCCGTGTGCCCTGTGATAGACTGGCACACCATCCAGGGTGTACCCCTGCCGTGTGCCCTGTGATAGACTGGCATACCATCCAGGGTGTACCCCTGCCGTGTGCC